>JAUKNK010000021.1:1880000-2050000 GCA_030765055.1 Mantis religiosa | reverse complement strand
CCAGGAGACTGTTACAGTAAACGAAAGTTCGAGAAACAGGTGGAAGGAAAACAGGCGACCAGTCATGTTTTCCCCTAACCACAAGCCTGTCACCACTACAAGACAAACGAGGAGAAGGTGTGGCTAACGCGGTCCTCCCCCCTGCCTTCCGTTCGCAGCTGGTACAGGGTGCTCCCGTTACATTATTATTATTATTGTTATTATTATTATTGTTATTATTATTATTGTTATTATTATTATTATTATTATTATTATTATTATTATTATTATTATTATTATTATTATTATTATTATTATTATTATTATTATTATTATTATTATTATTATTATTATTATTATTATTATTATTATTATTATTATTATTATTATTATTATTATTATTATTATTATTATTATTATTATTATTATTATTATTATTATTATTATTATTATTATTATTATTATTATTATTATTATTATTATTATTATTATTATTATTATTATTATTATTATTATTAGTATTATTATTATTATTATTATTATTATTATTATTATTATTATTATTATTATTATTATCATTATTATTATCATTATTATTATTATCATTATTATTATTATCATTATTATTATTATTATTATCTTCATCATCATCATCATCATTATTATTATTATTATTATTATTATTATTATTATTATTATTATTATTATTATTATTATTATTATTATTATTATTATTATTATTATTATTATTATTATTATTATTATTATTATTATTATTATTATTATTATTATTATTATTATTATTATTATTATTATTATTATTATTATTATTATTATTATTATTATTATTATTATTGTGACTTTGTGGGTTCGTGGAATAAAAAGTCCAATTACACCACTCAACAATGTTCTTTATTTCTACCGACTTACAGTTTAACACTAGCCAATTACACAACATTACTTGCTGCACACAATTACAATTTACCAGTTCGTCCGTTGCAACTTCACTTGTACTCGCGATTACATAAACTCCGATACTCATACACAGTTCGTACAGTCCCGTTGCACAATCCTTTCGTACATTAACACGTCACTGACTAACTCTTACACCAAGAACTGCGACTGTCTTCTCGCTCACACTCACTAACCAACTGATTGACCAACACAACCAACAACTGAACTGAACCAAAACCAACTCAACAACTGACTAACTCCTCTGTCTGTCTGTAACCCTCTTTATATCGGAATATCCCGGTTTCTAGTGACCAGGAGACTGTTACAGTAAACGAAAGTTCGAGAAACAGGTGGAAGGAAAACAGGCGACCAGTCATGCTTTCCCCTAACCACAAGCCTGTCACCACTACAAGACAAACGAGGAGAAGGTGTGGCTAACGCGGTCCTCCCCCCTGCCTTCCGTTCGCAGCTGGTACAGGGTGCTCCCGTTACATTATTATTATTATTGTTATTATTATTATTGTTATTATTATTATTGTTATTATTATTATTATTATTATTATTATTATTATTATTATTATTATTATTATTATTATTATTATTATTATTATTATTATTATTATTATTATTATTATTATTATTATTATTATTATTATTATTATTATTATTATTATTATTATTATTATTATTATTATTATTATTATTATTATTATTATTATTATTATTATTATTATTATTATTATTATTATTATTATTATTATTATTATTATTATTATTATTATTATTATTATTATTATTATTATTATTATTATTATTATTATTATTATTATTATTATTATTATTATTATTATTATTATTATTATTATTATTATTATTATTATTATTATTATTATTATTATTATTATTATTATTATTATTATTATTATTATTATTATTATTATTATTATTATTATTATTATTATTATTATTATTATTATTATTATTATTATTATTATTATTATTATTATTATTATTATTATTATTATTATTATTATTATTATTATTATTATTATTATTATTATTATTATTATTATTATTATTATTATTATTATTATTATTATTATTATTATTATTATTATTATTATTATTATTATGATTATTATTATTATTATTATTATTATTATTATTATTATTATTATTATTATTATTATTATTATTATTATTATTATTATTATTATTATTATTATTATTATTATTATTATTATTATTATTATTATTATTATTATTATTATTATCATTATTATTATCATTATTATTATCATTATCATTATCATTATTATTATTATTATTATTATTATTATTATTATTATTATTATTATTATTATTATTAGTAGTAGTAGTAGTAGTAGTAGTAGTAGTAGTAGTAGTAGTAGTAGTAGTAGTAGTAGTAGTAGTAGTAGTAGTAGTAGTAGTAGTAGTAGGAGCAGTAGTATTAGTATTATACTATCCACAAAGACAATTGTACAGTCGTGGATCTACACGCAAACGCTAGAACATGCAAGTACACATTAATGTAAAGATCATCGTAACAAAAGAGGCATACCTGTGACATTTTGATACCTATTGAAGTGGGAAAAGGCCTCTTACATAATTTTTCCCTGTAGTTTCTATTTTATACCCCAATATCTAACCTTCTTCTTTCAAATACTTTTCTTTCCAAATCTAAACCACAGTGTTCTTACTGATACCTACAGCACGTGAAGTCCTATCAAACACCTCATAGAATGGAACAATAGGCTCCCCTTTTAACTTCTGCTCTTCGAAATATTCTCTCACGGAGCAGATTATTTACCGTGTATGTCCTTTAATTGAAATACCTTTACCAAATATAGTTTTATTTCGTTCCCGAACACGTTCAGGTTTTCACTTGTCACTATATTTAGACACAATTAAACATTCATTAAACGCAATTGCAAATGATCACAACACGCGCACAGATACACTGCCTCAGACACACATGAACCAAGGCAAATTGCCACAAATAAAATGCAAAGGAACTTGCCAGCCAGTACGGGATCTCTAACTGTTGTATACGTGAGGGCATTCTGTTTACTCAGCGTTATCAGAAGAGAAACAAAAACCAAGGTATTGTGTTAACTGCAGTGTTTGCGTAACTCGCTCGCCTGCAAGTCATGCAGAGCACGTGTTAGAATATCGGCAACCAAGGTTTAGCGGCTAACGTTGTCATGGAAACGTCTCGACTCTAATTGGTCCTTCCTCTACTGGTCTTCATTACTATGACAACCGTTATGACGTACTCATCCCCTCCCGTTTATTTACAGCGCTTTTCCATGTGGTTACTGTCAATCACATTCTAGTTTGGCGACCAGTATAGGATATCAGAGATGCAAGATGGTAAGGTTGTAGGCATGCGCAATACTGATTACCGACCTTGCTGGCTGTCAGCACATTGACTTCACGGATGCATTCCAGTAGTTTGGTAGGTGTTTTCCATGCATCAAGGGTTCAATATTGGTCATATTGGTCGTACTTTATGTTTTATTCTTACAAGAATACATTGTTATTTATATGAAGATGAGCAGGGGGAATACACCTTCATAAATGCAAATGGCCAGAGTGTAATTGACACATTGAGTGTAATTGGTCCATTAATATTAGACACAAAGTGAGTAATTTCAAAGTGATAAACATAAGTACCAATAGTGGTCATTTCCCATTAGTAATGTATATTAAAACCAAATCACAAAGTGTGGAAACTGACATAATCAGGGAGAGAATAACAGCTAAAAGAGAATATGTTGGATATAGGTGGAAGGAAGAGCACAAGGCAAACATTGAAAGTCTTTTAAATTACGAGCGAGGGAAAATATGTCAGTATGGGATAGTATATAACTTGGAAACCTCTGAAATTGAAAAGGCTATGAATATCTTAAATTTCATATTGCACTGGGCAGGGGAATAGATGAAATTTAGAAATAGGCAAATAATTAAAAGTAACACATGGTTTGATGAGGAGTGTAAAATAAATATTTTAAGGAAACAGAGATGTGGAGGAAAGAATGGCAAATATCAAAAATGAATTTAAGCAAGTGAGTATGGACTGTAAAGAGTGAGAAGGAATAATAAGTGACTATTCCGTAGTCACATATTGTAACATATCTGTAAATATACTTAATGGACTGTCCTGTGTAGCAGTGGCCTGGGCCAAAACAGAGGGCAGTCCAAAAAATTGTAAAATCTTAGTACCTCAATTAATATCAAATAAATATCAAATATTTATATGGTCTTTTAAAATTTCTACAATGTGATTTATAAAACAGCCGCCCCTGACAGAGACACACATAGCTGCCGATTTTTCATCATAAAATAATTTTTAGTTCAAAAGTCTCAAAAAATTTACTTCCAGTGCAGTCTCGCTATAATGTTCAGTTTAAATGTGTATTTAATGGCCTCGCCTGAAGTCGCTGTAGTTCTTTTTATTTGACTTGATATTATTGGTGATCAAGACAGAAACAACCAGGCCATAAATTCCGATGATACCAGCCATAATGATTGGCATAAGTGACTTGACAATGAGCTGGGGCTTCGTAGTTGCAATGGCACAGACACCTTGACTAGACTTGGCTGTCCCATAAGCTGCACCTATAGCTGTGGAAACAAATTAGTAAGTAAGTATACTGAATAGTCCAGAAGCACAGTTGTTTATGTTGGTAACATCTGTACCACCCTCTAACAAATTCTTCTTTATTTTTAATATTATTATTATTGTTACTTCTATGGTACATTATTACTAATGATTCAACGACAACTCCTCTTAAAAATAGGGATCCTGAAGCAGGAATTACATCAGCTTTGAATATGTATTTCTCGCATTAATTTCATTTTTAGAGCTGCATAGAGGGTTCAAAACACTTCGCATGCGTACGCTGACTTTAGCGTTTCTTCTACTACTTACTGCATTCACGATTTTTTTGTCATATCCCTTGATTCTGTTTCCTCTTTATCATTTTTCTGTGCTACAAGCCTGTGATGAATGACATTGCCAGACAAATGATGCGAATTCCTGCGCATTTTAAATGGCATTCTCGGTGAGCAGTGGCGTTGTATGATCGTGATCAGTTTTGTACACCGGATCCCTGCCCCTGAGGTATGTGTTTACCAGAAGAATGAAGCCAGATTCATGAAACTTACACAGCAGAAGTAGGGTATCCACCAATTAGATACTGATAGTTCCTGGTGGAAGCTGGCATGCAACTCCATCTGACTGTTATTATTTACGTCCTGCAACGATAAGTCATATCGGACGATGAATGAAGTGGTGTTTAAATGAATCCGGGTACCTGCAGCTTAGAGCTAAACTACACTCATCTTCCAGGATAAGCAAAAACCTCCAAAGTTATGTCATATCGGACAAAGAATGAAATTATGTTCAAATGAGTACTGGGTACATAGAGCTTAGAGTTGCCAGACATCCATCTTTCAGGATAAAGGAAAACTTCCAACGTTAAATCATATTGGACGATGAAAAAAAATTATTTTCAAATGTGTACAGGGTACATAAAGCTTGGAGTTACCAGACATTCATATTTCAGGAAAAGAGAAAACCTCCAACCTTAAGTCATATTGGACGATGAACGCAATGATGTTCAAATGTGTACAGGGTACATAAAGCTTTGAGTGGCCATACATTCATCTTTCAGGATAAGCGAAAACCTCCAAAGTTAAGTCAGATCTGACAATGAATGAAATGATGTTTAAAAGAGTACACGTTACATAGAGCTTAGAGCTACCAGACATTCTTCTTTCAGGATTAGGGAAAACCTCCAACGTTAAGTTATGTCGGACGATGAATGAGTACATGGTACATAGAGCTTAGAGCTATCAGAAATTTATCTTTCAGGTTAAGGGAAACCCCAAAAAGAACCTTGTCACATAACTCACCCTGATAAAGATTACAGCTCGGGATACCTTGAAGGTTAGGGAGTCTCGCTCTCAGCATGCTAGAGAGGCGAGGTTGAAGCTGGTAACAACACCAGGCAGTGATGAAGACACAAATTGCTTGTCATGCAGCGTCGGAAACAGCTATCCAAGTGAATCTGTCCTGAAAGACACAACCGGATGAAGAGGGAGGTGTGACGTGAAATGAGAATGGAGGTGAAGAGCTTCGGTGTTGTAATAAGCTATCCCAACTTTCATCTAGCAATCTGGGAAATTCCTCGAAAAGGCCAAGGAACAGGAACCTCGGCCATGGGATTCAAACCCCGAAATTCCCTAATGCGGGCTGAGCCTTACCTCTCGGTTAATACTGAAGCTCCAATATTACACATATGCTCGTAGTAATAATATAGCACAGTAATTAGCTAATCGGCAAATAATTTGCCTCAGCTTTAGTTTCCAAAACTGTCTCTTCAGAACATATGAGGGACAGTTCTGCCCGGCTCAATAGATAATATTCACATAAGCATATTCAGTGAAATCTGAGCCTGTGTGTATACAGAGTAAGAGGCTGCTGTTCCTTCAGGGGATAGACGCATTGGTTTGCCAAGCATAACGGTTCAGAGAGATGCATTTCTATTTTAAAGAGATTGCTATGAAAAGTATTCAACAAACAGTAATTGCACACCTCGGTAGCGTAGTGGTAGCACGTTTGCATCACGTTCAAGAGGTCCCAAGTTCGAAGTTCGGTCAGAGTGAGTTACCTGGTTAAGGTTTTTCTGGTGTTTTCCCTTAACCTGGAAGGCAAATATCGGGTAACTCTAAGCTCCAGGAACCCCGGACTCATTTGAGCATCACTTCACCCATTTCATTCACCGTGTCCGATATGACTTAACGTTGGAGGACGTAAATTACCCTCCCCCACCCCAAAAAAAGATAAAAAGCAGTAACTTAAGTTGACTGCTTTCTAGCATGCTTTTCTTATTTTGATGTTGAAGGTACATAGAAGAATCCTAGCTTCGTAGTTATTGTTGGTGATAAATCGCCTTTAGAACAGTCACATCACTTTAGTTCATATCCATAAAAAAGTGGAATTTGCTGTTGTCAAAGAAAGTGTATTAATTTTAACGTTCTTTCACATTTCAGCTTGGTCTTAATGGAAAGCTAATGAATTGCAGTTGAATTAGTGCATTTGTATACGATGAATATGAAATTCTAATTTAATTAATTGATGGAAATTAATAATTTATTCACACTAGCAGTATATAGGCTAAGGTTTTTGATAGATGTAGTCAACATGAAAAATTAAATGCCAAGGTTGGGATTTTAATGAGAATTTAATGTCAGGACGGCACGTTGGCCATGGTAGCTCAATGGGTTAGAGTGACTGGACGGAAACCAGACCATCCGTGGTTCAAATCTCGGCAATGGCATTGCATTTTTCATGTTGACTCTATCTATGAATTTTTAATATGACACAAATATAAATATTTGCCACTAAGGCTGCACTTATCTTAAGAAATTGATGTTAACACTTCTTTCTTCTTTTCAAATAGAAATGTTGCACCGCCCTACTCGGACCAAGGGACACTGCCCGAAGCTCCAGCAACCATGGCAAGGACCGTACCGGGTGGTGAAGAGCATTAACGACGTGGGCTACCGCATCCAGAAGGTGCCCAGAGTGAAGATGCTGGTGGTACACCTGGATCGTCTAGCCCACTACGATGGTGCTGTTCGGGATAACCAGCCTTGAGGAGGGAGCAGTGTCGCAGCACGGGGATTCAAGTTTCGGCGCAATAAGAGAACAGTCGGCGGATATGGTTTCATGGTAATAATGAGCCTTGCTGAGCAGTTAATGATAGTGGTGCTATTGTAAGGGGACACCAGCGGAAGCGATGACAGAGGTAAAGGCCCCGCCGGTTACGCTTCTGGAAGGCGATAGAATGTTCAAATTATGTAACTAGATGCTTGTTTTCCAGAATCCTCTAGTGATTGACAGAACAGTCTGGTAATCATGAATGGAGGTATAAAATGGATTGTGACATGCTAGCAGGACAATTGTGGTTGTGCAACAGTTGTGAAATGAGAGATAGCCAGCTGTGTTGTTGTAACGAGAGCTAAAGATGTAATCTGCTGCCACTGTTTGTTATTGTGATCGACCTTGTAAGACTGTGTATATGTGATTTAATGTTCTTACGTGAGAATGGAATAGTGTATTTCGTCGAAAATAAAGCAAATTTTTAATTTCTGTAACTCGGCCTTTTAATTCTACGAACCCACAAAGTTACAGTATTTCTTTCGCTGATAACCTCTTCAGTTGAGCGCCCTTATACTCTCATCATCAGATATTTCTTGTTTGCACCCAAAAATAGGAGCTTAATGATTGAGAACTGTATTTAACTACTAGTGTATAGTGCTGAATTTGAAATAATATATAAGATAATAGTTTAAGTAATAAATACAATTAGTTTTATGAATTATGATGGGAGAAAATACAGTGAGATGTAAAAATTGATGTATCATACGCAAACACAGATCAGGCACAGCCATATTGTCGTGTCTATATTACTGGATAGTCATGGGTTCAGAATTTCTAGTAACACGCTATAGAAAAGACGGACATGTAGGGGAATTAGCCCAAGAGCAAATTAAAACGTGCTTTGCAGAGAGGTCGGAATTTAGCTATTTCCAACAAAACATACAAACAGAATCATTACCTTGGACATTGTAGTCGTTGGAGCAGTACCACCTCACACAAAATGCTCTTAACTACACACACATATTCCATCTCCATGGCTGCCCTATTAAAGAGGCAGTCTAATGGTTACCATCTGAAATTTGACACTCAGGGTGACGTCACACGTACAACGCGATTCAAAGACGCGACATCTTCCCCAGACCACCCCAAATAACGCCCTCTTAGTCTATTCACCGCTAGTGTAAAGGAATGAGTAATTTCTATTAATCAATGTAAATAATAAGAGTTTAATTATGAAGCCTGGGACCCAAGTAGGTACCTATGTCGCCACAAACGGTGTATCTCAAATGCGAGAACCCTTTGTGGTTCACGCGGGAAATATACGAGTCAAATCGAGAATTGAGTGTCACGACGGTACGTTGGTCATGGTAGCTTAATGGGTAAGTGCGACTGGACGGAAACTAGGAGATCCGTAATTCAAATCCGGTTTGTGGCAGTGAATTTTTCAATTTGACTCCAACTAAACGTTGCTTTTCTTAAAAATAAACTAAATATATAAGATAAACAAAAATATCAAAGAACTAGTAAGGACCGAAAACACTATGAAGTCAAACAATAGTACCAGATGTAATGGTTCCTCCAAAGTCTGTCCTGCGCAGACGAAAAAAGGTTGACTCTCAGAATCACAGAAAATAAACACGTACTCATTGCAAATGTAAGCGGCAAGTTCGTTTACGCGAAATAGCAGAGAATTGGAGCACTGCTGGACTTTGAGTAACGATAATCTAGCCATAATATCTGTAAACGTAATGAACCACCATCGAGAGGAATACGATGGTTTCACGTAATGTGTAATACATAAAAAATGGTGTAAAGGGAAGCGAGGAAGACTTGGAAGTTAAATTTTTGTCAATCTAGCCGATTGCAGTGCCTCTGTTAGGCTAAATTTCGTTTCTGCGCATGCACAATGGTGGCAAGATGGCGTGGTTTGTTGACGATGGCATACACAAGGAAGCACCTTGAAGGAAACTACTTCGGAGTTTCCCGGCAGTTGGCTCTTGCTTTTATGTGATTTACAATTGCAGGATTATCAACATATTACCTAATGCAGAATCTGTTATTACTAGTTTTGTACACTGTGTGGAAGCTGTTTTCTACATGTTAAATAGGCCCAAAATAGTTACTGGCAATTTACTCTCTAAGCCTGCTTCCACAACCGTAACATAAGGTTTAACTAAAGAATAAAACTCTCTCAATAGATTTGATTCCACTGCCTTTCATGCCCTTCTTTCGAGTAGCTCAACTTATGAATAAATAATTCATGCTTCTGTTATGTTTGTACATTTTAGGTTATGTGCATTGTAAATAACTCTTCGAGCGTTTAGTACTTACTGTATAGAATTAAGGAACATGCACTGCCAAGAACTCCAAAAAGCACACCACATTTCTGTTTTTCCTGCACATGAAAATCAAAGTAAGTTCTAACTATTTTGTATTTTCTTGCTTATACACTCTTTGGAATCACCATTATAACTCGTGTGTACAAAATGTAACAAAACAACAGCACAGCTATGACGCAATACAGAAAACAAAATTAAACATTTGGCATTAACAGGCATAATTATTTAAAATATTAAAGCTAGAGATTGTTATTTTAATGACACTACCTCAACTATGTATGTGTATGGGAACATAATAAATCTCAGAGATAATAATTCAAGTGTTTTTAGAGTTACCATTGCATTATGGTGAAAATTAACTGAACATTTTACTTACTTAATGTTTGCGTCCAAGTATTACTTCTCTATGTACGTTTAGGTTATGGGGCCGGCACCCGTAGCCACGGTCGTTAGATCGTATGTCTCTAGCGCTCCTCCACGTAGAGGGCCGTGGTTTCGAGTCCCGCCTTGGGCATGGGTGTTTATGTGTATCGTGTATATGTGTGAAACCAAAGTAAACATAGTAAAATAGATGTAAACAATAAATAAACGGTTAAATAGGGAAAAGAAAAATATATCTATATAAATAGATATATTTTTCTATTAAAAATGGAGGTATTATATCACCCAAAAGTTCAAATTTGAAGGTTTGCATACATATTTGGTAAGTAGAGAAGGTTTTATGTTCCATTAAAAAATATTATACTGAAATTGCGATTGTAAATGAACGTTTTCATATTTATCGAATAGAAAGAAATTTTTTTTAAAAAAAAGGGTTCATGTTGTATACAGCATAACTGGAAAAGGTAAGGCTGGTTAAGCACCAAAATTTAAATTTAGGTATAGAATTTTTCAAAATATTTCAAGAAAATCCCCTTACGTTACACTACGGTTACATATGAAATTTTTTACAATATTAAACTACCGGTTTCAGGCCAAATGAAATGTATGTCACACTAATATAGACATACGAGGGTTGTCTGAAAAGATTCTGACCCCAACATGAAGATGGGAGCAATAGTAAATAAACGTTAGTGAATTTTGTTGTTCATCTGTTGACAGCTTCTTATCAAAGTTTCACTCATTTTAGACTCTCAGTTGTTGTGTAACAGTCGTTTCATATTTAAACAGTATTTTATTTCTCACGTTATGATTCAAAAACAGTATTGCCTAATACATCTCCAAAATAAGTTTATTTTAGTTTTGCTTCCAGCAGAGGCGTAACGTACGCAATGCAGGCCCGCCTGCAAAATTTATAATCCGGACCCCCTAAAACATAATGTATAGGCGATCAGTAACAAACTGACATAACTTCAATTACAGCTATATTATTGGATGCCACAGTTAGTTACATTCACAATACGCTGAAGGACGGGTTTCCATATGTTCTTACTTTTCTTTAGTTCTGAATTCATACCTAGTCAACTGTGTTTTCCTTATGCCACGAATTGAAGATGACGCAAGCGCTCATGTGCATAGCTAGTTTCGTATCGCAATATACCTAAGGTTAGGCACCTCCAGTCTCAAACTCCTTCCCTCCAAGCTGACGACGATTCCTGTCCTCCAAGCAGTCAACACGGTTTACAGTAAACAGAGACAGTTTTAAATGAATAACACAACCTTCTCTCAAAATTCTTTGTCCTGCCAATGCTAACTTTTCCAAATATTTAATGGAGAAGTACCTGTTTTCCTGCGTAGCATCTTTGGGGAATGGGCCCGCTGGATGACAGGGATTTTGTCTAACAAGGAACTTTTTAGTTTCATTACCTGCATCTAATTGACAATCTTCACGATCATTTGGATAGTATGTGATTGGCCTAATTATGTTTATGGCAAGTTTGCTATTTCGTTTTCACTTTCACAAATATGTGTTTACTTCAGAAATGCTCTCTTTTGTGACACCTCAAACTTCTGTAACTTTTGAGCTCGTACTACTAATAGGAGACAAAGAGTTACTTATTTTCATTAATTTGTTTGTTTATTTTTCTAATTCACGCTTCTTCTTTCTTTTTTGTACACCACTTAGATGTTCGTACCTTAAAGAGTTTCATTTTACTGAAAAGGTACACAGTTAAATAGAAAAAGTTAAACGTTTAGCCAGTAAAGTTTTGAAAATATCACACCACCTTTTACGATGCACCTATTTCCCGCGAAGAAAGCTCGTCTGAAACTGAGCTGGCTGTTGACCGACCTGCCAGTTATTCACATCTTAATGTATAACTGACATTGCTGTCGAATGAGAAGTGGGACAAAAGTTAAATGTTTAAAAACAATGTCTATATTACAATATCAGGAACTCTACAATTAGTAAAGTATAACTTTCTGCCTTATGTCATGTTTTGGTATTCATTTTCATTGTTGTAACTATGCTTTGCTCGTTTCTGACGACAGAGAAACATGATGCAAACCAGTGTTATCAGAGAATTCGTCGGGAAGGACAAGCCTTGTTAACACACACAGCTGTGCTAAACTCAACTTAACGTTGACCGATTCTAGGAAACAGTTTGGAATGATCTGACCACCAACTTTCTATGCAGACTGACATTAAACTTTACTAATTATGATATACATATTCAGAACTTATATCTCCATATATTCAAAATGTTATATTCATTAATAAGAATAATTTGCTTTTTCTGTTTTCTGCGGGCGCCTAAATTTTCGGGCCCGCCCGCATTGCAGGCCCTGCAACGTTATGCCCCTGGCTTCCAGCAAGGTTTCGGGCGACACTGGTTTACCAAATTCTAGACTGTACTGCTTAGTGTGGAAGGAAAGTTGCAGTTAAAATATGCCTCCCCTTTCGCTGGTACAAGATTTCCTACGTGTTCCTTAAAAAGCTGACGTAGGCAGGAGCAAGTCAGAAACTGTACGCCCTAGTCTGGAACAAGTGCACTGAAACGTCATTAAATAACATCAAAAGGTCAGACTACTGGCTCTGTTATCATCATCATCATCATCATCACCATCATCATCGTCATCGTCATCGTCATCGTCGTCATCATCATCATCATCATCATCTATGATTATTATTATTATTATTATTATTATTATTATTATTATTATTATTATTATTATTATTATTATTATTATTATTATTATTATTATTATTATTATTATTATTATTATTATTATTATTATTATTATTATTATTATTATTATTATTATTATTATTATTATTATTATTATTATTATTATTATTATTATTATTATTATTATTATTATTATTATTATTATTATTATTATTATTATTATTATTATTATTATTATTATTATTATTATTATTATTATTATTATTATTATTATTATTATTATTATTATTATTATTATTATTATTATTATTATTATTATTATTATTATTATTATTATTATTATTATTATTATTATTATTATTATTATTATTATTATTATTATTATTATTATTATTATTATTATTATTATTATTATTATTATTATTATTATTATTATTATTATTATTATTATTATTATTATTATTATTATTATTATTATTATTATTATTATTATTATTATTATTATTATTATTATTATTATTATTATTATTATTATTATTATTATTATTATTATTATTATTATTATTATTATTATTATTATTATTATTATTATTATTATTATTATTATTATTATTATTATTATTATTATTATTATTATTTACTATTAATTATTATTATTATTACTTTTGCTTGGGAACTATTGTTGCAAAAACACTAACGTAATCAGTATGTAGCGTTTCCTAACCTGTAAATCTGAACACTGCCAAGAGCAGAAAGCTACGGAGCTAGTTTTTGAAATTTCGACTATCAAAGCATGTAGATGAAGAACTGGAGCATAGGATACATGCACAATTAAAAACACAAACCCTGAGGAAATATGACTCAATGCAATATTTATGATCCTGCTCACATTACGGTTCTATGCAAATGAAAGCTTCAAAATGGCGATTGGGGATATATTTAATATAAATAAAGGGACTGCGTTTAGAACGATACACAAGGCTACAAGGGAGACTGCAGCTTTAAGACCTCATTTCATGAGAATGCCTATGGAAAAACCAGAAATAAGAAGGGTTTTGCGAGATTTAAAGTTAGTTGAAAGCATCTTCTGTCTTGCTTGAAATTCATTTTTATACACAGATATAATTTATAACTTAAAACTTCACTTATCTACCATTTCTTGTTTATATTTTCCAACTCACAGCATTGAACACAGACGAAAATAAAAAAAGATGTACATTGCGCACATAATGGAGATAAAGTAACCGAAATGATTAACCTTTAATAAATAATGCTTCAATATGGAGTAAATTCTTATACTGTTTATTTAAAATAACATTATTTCTAGGAAAAATAACCATAAAGTGAAAGATTTATTTAGTATTTCTTATGTCTAGATTAGCTACTCTGTGCACTTTAATTAAACAAAGTGGAATAGTTCCGATAATTCTCGAATCCTTTCGATACAATACAAAAGTTGCAACATGTTTGGCGATGTTGTCGCATTTGTTTTTGTGTTCTCAGTTCAGCATTGGACGGCGTTCATCTGATCTAAGATCAGCATTTTACAACCGACGCTGGTTCGCAAACTTAATTCAATTTTGATCTTCGATTATAAATGAACTGCAGTTAGCGATTTTTAGCAACCGGACCTGAATGTTTGGAAGAAAGAGGAATAATCTTATGCAAAAAATAAAGGAAACTAAACATTTGGATATATGTACTCACATACTTTTCTCTACTTAATTGCTTGTTCTTTTTATTACATAATTTCAAACGAGAATATATATATATATATATATATATATATATATATATATATATTGTTTTATTACACGTTTGTTTAAAGGTAGAGTGGAAATAAGGGAAAGTATTAGGCATAAGCGCTAGTCAAGCACACAGTATGTATAAGTTATAACACCCATTTTTGCAGTACTGGGACCAGATATGAACTTCTGTTCTTTCTTTAATACGCGCGGACCCTTTGTGAATGCGTGACATAGATGGCAGAACTGTACATCGCATAGAACTCTAGTAGCAGTGACGACAGTTAAGACTGTTTTGATACTCAAAATGGCGACGTTTTCATTGCAAGAACAGCATGTAGTCTTTCCTTTTCTCCATTTTCGTGGTGTGACACCTATTGAAATTCTTAGCCAGTTGAATGAGGCATGTGGTGATGGTACCGTGGATGTGTCTAATGTGCGTTCCTGGGTGCGACTGTTTAGTGAAGGCAGAACATCGTGTGACAACAAACCAAGACAGTTGCAGACATCACCCCCCAAATTGTCATGTTTCTGGGATCTGTACACACAATCCTGCATGAAGATCTGAAGGTGCGAAAAGTGACTTCCAGGTGGGTGCCAAGGCTGCGCACGTGGCAAATAACTATGAGGCGATGTTGACACATGATGACGGCATGAATGGAACCTTCTTTCCATCGATTGTGACAATGGATGAAGCCTGATGCCCTTTTCCAGCCCTCAAACGAAGCACCAGTCAGCTCAAAGAAAGCACACAGACTTACCGCCAACAAAAATATTTCGGGTGAAGGCCTGTGCTGACAAAATGATAATGGTCATCTTCTGGGACAGTAGTGGAGTAATCCTTACTCACTGCATTCCAAAGTGCACTACGGTGACAGCTGCATCCTACCAAAATGTTTTAGAAAATAAACTTCTCCCAGCACTGCGTGAAAAACATGCTTAAAAGGTTGGACGTGTGCTCTTTCATCAAGACAACGCACGCGAGGCAGGACTTTCTTCGTGACAACAACTTTGATGTGATTGCTCATGCTTCCTACTCACCTGACCTGGCTTCTAGCGACTTTTGGCTGTTTCCTACGATGAAAGACACTCTCCGGGATCGCAGATTCACTAGTCGTGCCACTATTGCCTCAGCGATCCTCCAGTGGTCAAAACACGCTCGACGTTGTGAAAAATGTATACGGCTAGAGGGAGATTACGTTGATAAGTGAGACCAGTTTCACATTATTCTTCTGATTACTTTGTGAGAAAAAAATAGGAGGTGCTATAACTTGGACACACCTCGTACA
This sequence comes from Mantis religiosa, assembly GCA_030765055.1. Lineage (NCBI taxonomy): Eukaryota > Metazoa > Arthropoda > Insecta > Mantodea > Mantidae > Mantis > Mantis religiosa. Next base: position 2,033,932 of record JAUKNK010000021.1, on the reverse strand, counting down.
TTAAGAGAAGCAACAATATGTGTCGGAAATCGTTATCTACATAAACAAAGACAGATGTACATAAATGAAGTGCTCTAAGTAGACCTATGTTTTCTTCTGCAGTAAGATTTTGTTATGTAAGTCATCCAACATGAAGAGACTTCAGACGTTATTGCCACAGAATTAAAAATATACATTTCGATTTTTATGAAAATGTCTTGCGCGCCCCCCGCACATACACACACACACACACACACACACACACACACACACACACACACACACACACACACACACACACATACACACACATACGAGTGCTGTTCAATAAATAATGATCATAATTGTTTTACGGTCATAGTTTTTCTCACTCAAATTCAATTTTATTGTATTCTGTTAGCTTAATGTGAGACAAACACGCCGTAGTAGTTTCATTGTTGGTACTCCTGGTTCCGGCCTGTGAGAACTAGACAAGTTAAGACATGTTCAGCATCGCCTACACTGCAATGGAGGTAACACGCGAGGTACAATATGCGGCTTTGAAATTCTGCTTACGTCTCAACAAATCCTCCGTTGAGACCTATACAATATTACTAGAGGCCTATGAAGAGTCTGTTCTTCGCTACAGCAACGCTGAAAGGTGGTTTAAAATGTTTAAAGAGGGGAGTCAATCAGTTTCAAAGGAAGTGGACCCGGTGCTCCAGTTACTGCTCTTACGGAAGAAAACATCAACACTGCTGCTGCCATTGTGAGAGAGTATCGACGAATTACCTTAAGATCCCTTTCTGAAATACTGAGCATTTCATTCTGTGCCACCCACACGTTGGTGGCAGAAACATTACACATGAGACGTGTTTGTGTGCGATGGGTTCCAAGGTTTTTGATTCCCGAACAAAAGGACATTCACATGCAAGTCTGCATGCCATTAAAGTTGATGTTAGAGCAAGATCCGGAGTTTCATCCAAACGTAATCACTGCTGATGAAACTTGGCTACATCGTTTTGATCCTGAGAGCAAACAGCAAAGCTCAGTGTGGAAATCTCCTTTATCACCAACCCTCCAAAAGTGCAAAAGTGGTTGCTTCTGCTGGGAAAGTTATGGCCATCTCATTCATTGATATTCATGGAATGGTTTATCAGCATGTTGTACCTGCACACACATCAGTAAATGGCCAGTACTACAGGGATGTCCTGAAAACATTGCAAACGTATATCAGACGCAAAAAACCACATTTCAATGAAGCAGGCTGGATGTTGCACCACGATAATGCGCGGCCGCATATCCAATGTTTTTGCTGAATATATTGCAAAATTCAACGTGAAGTGCATCCCTCACTCTTCCTATAATCCGGATTTAGCCCCCATGTGAACGTTTTCAATTCCCTAACATAAACAAACGCCTCCGTGTGAGGCACTATCCATCACCAGAAGCAGTGGTGAAGGCTGGAGGGGGGATTTTGAAGAATCTCTCAAAAATGGTTTCCAAGATGTCTTTGAAGACTGGCAGAAACGCTGGGACAAGTGCATCGCAATCAGGGGAGACTACTTTGAGAAGGACCATCAAAAATGTGAGGATGAGTTAAGGTACGCTTTCAACAACAAATTGTGATTATTCTTTATTGAACAGCACTCGTACATACACACACATGGGATGTTTGGGGTATGAGTGCTCAGATTTTGAGAGCTGGGAGATTTAAATATGAAGAATAATAAAGAACTCGTAACATTTTCAACTATCTTGTAAGATAAAGTAAATAATTCAACATTATTGAATACATTATCTACACCGTATGGCAACAGAGTAAAATTCCAGTGCTGAATATTTTTGTTTTGGTTTAGGCCAGGCATGCGTTCACACATGAATAAATACTGGCCAAATGCCATTAGCGAGAGGTGCAGTGCTTTTTTAAGCTATTCAACCGTATTCAAGACTCCTAAACTAAAAGCTACTTATGTTCATCAAAGATAAAAAATTCAACTATTAGTAACTGAAATGCCTCATACAGATGTATTTGTATAATTCAATCAAAGCTACTAGATTCTGAATGCAATTAGATGCATCTGAAACACTGACAAGACCTTCTGTTCCAAGCATCGTGGTAGGTATAATCTATCTCAAGCTAGTTTGCTCCTGCTGTAAATATCTGGGAGAGAAGAGAGACAGAGACAGAGATATTGGAACAGAAGCGGTTAAGCTGTTGATTGGTTTAGCGAAGTTAATGCGCGTTTTCTTTTATTTGCATGCGTACGATAAACCTCTCCTTTAGGTACAGTACTGTAAGTAGTTTCCTCTTCACTGCTCTGCAAGAGCTAATTTGGGAGAGAGAAATGTATGCAAATGTTTCAATTCTTAAAAACGTAATTGCCCCACATTTTATCTTTCTGCTTCACATACCACATAGATGTGTTCTGTATACTATATACAGATTAGACAGAAGACAGGTAAAATTATACACACTGTTAACTTACATTAAATTAACCTGCATTTTATTTAAAAATTACTAAAGGACACTGCTATTATATAATATTTTTGCATTCCTATACCAGACAGCTTTCTCGAAACGAGGTCTGTATCGAGCTGAATGCTGATTAAGATGTTATTGTTTATAGTACGGAATTGCTTCTGATATTTAACACTGCGTACCTCACAAGCCCAAGAACACCTATGTATATGCAATTTAAGATCAGTAAGCTTTTCATCATGGAGTAGGCCGGTGCTTCAGCCAAATGAAACACATTCGAGGCAAACATTTAAAAAGTGGCGAGAGCCGAATAATCGACCATTGATGCACGGTGCTTAAAAAAATAAACCTGGAATCGACCATAAAAACATTGGGAACGAAACTGATGATCTCCTTGGTGTTTGAGCAAGTAGAGGACATAGTAATAGAATGGAACAGCAAACATCCGGAACTCTGAGAACACTGGGAAGTTTGCATAAATGCAAACAGCACGTGGAGAAATTCAACGATTTTACGAAATGTGCCATATGCAGTAAAGCTTATGATTACTTTTTCAGAAATGAACCAACTGATAGATTTAATAAGTTAATGTGTAACCCAAATTTATTTATTTATTGTCTAGAAGTTGCCACTGCTATATACACTGCTAGTTTTGCAAATCTTATGTACGTGAATGTAGCGTCTAACACGATGCGAATTGATACAGCTCCGCCTTTCTGTTTACAGCATGAGATAGAGTATAGTCTTACTGTTTACATTCCTGACCTTCCATTGTAAACGCACGCCAATATTGCGGGGTTGCCGCGAGTTTATTTCAGTAGCAACTCAGGAATCGTATCCTGTGATATCATTAAGTGGCTAAACAAATCAGTTTAGCAACATATCGTAAGACATAAATAATTCATTTTTCGTAGCTCTAGCTCGTTATCCTAATCGCAATAGTAAACGATTACGGTGTGACAACTTTGATCAACTTTATTGTCTATTTCTGCAACCATTTAATTTAAATGATACGTTAGGGCGAGGAATTATGCTGTAAGTCCATTAAATACCAAAGTTGGTATTTGATTACAATGTATTCCAACACGAATGTAAAAAGAAAAAAATCTTCCAACATAAACGACAGTCCAGCAACGCAAAGAAGGTCCCTGAAAGTTATGTGCTGCCTTACACAGTGAGACAAGGACAGCGAATGTGTGTGTCAGAGAACGTATGCTACAGAAGGAGTAGAACCGTTAAGAAAACTGCGCCCTATTCACTCTGTACACTAAAACCGCGAAGATTCATTCACAAAAGTAGAAGCCATCAGAATTATTTTGAATGGCCTGTAACTGAGCTCGCCCATCTCGGTAGCGTAGGTGGTAGCATGTCTGCCTCACGTGCAGGAGGTCCCGAGCTCGAATCTCGCTCAGCGTGAGTTACCTGGATAACATTTTTCCGGGATTTTCCCCTATCCTGAAAGACGAATGTCGGGTAATTCTAAGCTCCATGGATCCTGGACGCACTGAGCATCATTTCACCCACTTCATTCATCGTCCGCCATGACTAAATGTTGGAGGACGTAAATTACAACAACAACAACAAAAATAATAATACCTTGAACTGACATGGGGTGTAATAACCTGTGCAGGGAGGGTGAGCGAACCTTCGCCAACCCCCTGCGTCTCAGGCCACGGAGACTATCACTCCTGTGGAGGACAGTATGCCTTACAGAAACGCTTTTCTAAATTTTGCTGTTTCCAAATTGGCTGTAAGGAGTTTGAATGCAGTTTCCAAACCTTCAAGAGATTTGCCTGACAAGTGAAATTTTTATCTTGAGCATTCTGAAAATACTTCAGAAGTGGTCACTCTCAATGATTTTCACATAATCTGTAAAGCTTAATTGATGAAATCTTACTATACAAGGAATGTGTATATATATTATCTTTATTTACAACAAAATGTGTATTACCAGCAAATTCTAGTATGTTTACCTTAATAAACAGGTATTGTAATAGAACAATTGTGGGTAACAAGATTTTGTGCAAGAGAGTATAAATGATAAGTAAGTGCGAGTGATTCGGACTGGAGGCGACTCCGATTAGTTTTTCAAAATCTGTTGCTTAACTGAAGGTAGTGTATTGTTTTGTTGGAATGAAGAAGTTAAGTACCTAAGACAGTTGACTGTGTAATACGATTGTTTTGTGTCAGTCTAAGTGAGAAATCGAGCTTCTTTTACGGAAAGGAGGTATGTAGTTGCTTCATTTGTGGCATTTTGTTATTTTTTTTAAGTTCGTTTAAGATAGATTCATAATGAATGTGCATTTAAATTGCCCCAGAAACTTGCACAGTAAGAAAATATGATCTTTCCTACGTCCATAACTCTCCCTGTTGTTATGATTGTTACTTAATCAGTGCTGCCAAAGGGCAAAGATAAATACCGCTACAATTAAATTTTTTATATTTTTTACTTATTTTTACTTACATAGCCCAAGTTTAATTCATATCAGACGATGAATGAAATGGGTGAGATGAGTCTCAAATAAGCCCAGAAAATGGAGAATGGTATCACGAAATCTGTTTGTACGTTGTAGGAAAGAAACAATTCATATTGTGACTTTGTGGGTTTGTTGAATTAAAAGTCCGAGTTGCACATATTCCAAATGTTCTTTATTTCCGTAGAAATAGACTGTTAAATTCTCACGTAACAACATTACGTCACATACACAACACAATCTACCACGGTCAATGACCACACAGACAGCGTTCTGATTACATTTGTAACGGGAATTTGCGTCTATTCGTTGTTAATTTTGATTTCTTACTTGGATCCTCCTGTACAAGGCATCCACGCACAATTCTCTATCTTCTCGTGTGAGTTTTTGCGGCTATCTATTTCCTCTGGTCACCAATAGTATCATCTTATTCTAAATAAGAGTCATGAGACATCTGTGTTTCAAGGCGTGGTTCGGAATAAAGAAGTCAAACTCTGTAATTGGTTATATTTATACAGATTCAAATTATAACTCAAAATGTTCCTGATCTAGTACCAGTAGTCATCACACTCCACCATTACAACAAAAATCTCTCTCTCTTTAAAACGAGATTATTGATTTATCTCTTACTATTCACAACCTTTTATCTTCTCCGCGTCATTTTTCCGCCATGAAGCCAGATTATTGATTTATCGTCACGTAACAAGACTGAAGAATATAAATTCCTCCTAAAGATTATTGACTTATCGTTACTATCGTTACTTCTTAATTTTGTGATTGGCCGATCCAATGGCACGTCACCACATTACGTTATATTACGTCATACCATTATTATTTCGGCCAATCACACAATTACATACATTTTTACATATTTAAATTATTAAATATATTTACATAATCAGTTTTTATGAATTTTTAAACCGTTCATACTTCAAACATAACCCAAAAGTATTGTTACACATTTGTTTACAACACTCCTGTTACGTCTATCTACGACTGACTCTTGGCGATTCGTCGTTCCCTTGATAAATGCGAGAGATTTCGGGAATAAACAAGAAATCTGCTGTTCTGTCAATCAGGGTATCACTAGAATTTTGTAAATCTTTATCAGTGCCGTCAAGTCCTTTATTTCGCGCTATCTCTAACTACTTCTGCAAGCTCTTTATTACCACACTATCTGCCTATCAGTTCCTTTGAGTAAACAAGCCGCGTGAACCCTTTTTGCGCGTACTCCGCCAATCGTAAATCTTCAAAGCGGCTGGAGTAACAACCAAAGAGCTCAATTAGCGGATAAATAGTTATAGACCCTTTTTCGAGTCTGTAGTTGACGCATGTGCATACGTAAGTACAATTTTGCCGTCTTTTATTTAGAGAATTAACAAACAGACGGCGTGAGTTCGTATTTTTTCTTTTTTAAAGCAAAATATCAAAAAATATCAAAAGGAATTTGCCTGAATTTTTCAACGTAATCTACGGCGAGTGATGGATAGTTTCCTACGGTGTGATTCTTGAAAGAAGGTACCTGAAGGTCATCTGTTTCTCCACGTGAGTGCTGCAACGTTGCCCACCAGATCCCCTTTCTTTACCCTCTCAACACTGGGAATATAAACAAGACTTCGAGTTAAATCACTTCAACAAAAATATGCAGTTAATCTGTATTAGCCTACTTTAAAAACAGAAATAAGTTATTCACACATTCACCGCGTTGTAGCCTCTTCACATTTGTGTGTTCTTTTACAACTTCTGCCCTATGTAACTGATATTGTATACTTGTCGTTATTGTTGCTATGCAGTGTAAGTTGATATTCCCGCACTAGTGGGATAAGTATTTCTCCATAGCAACACATATAGGCGATGTACGTTCTAAAATCTAACATTTATCTTCAAATATATTCATTCATATTTTAGCTAATATCTGAACTACTAAAATTCAGATTCATATAAATACACATAATGCAAAAAATAATGTGTACCGCACATGTGGTAAAAGAAGCCGCTGCAAGTGGCTCGTGTTTTCACACCTTTCCTCGTTCCGTATACATTAATATCGCAGTATACTATTAACGACTTTGTTAATTGACATGTTCATATCAACACCGCCAACATGCCGGAATTTTGACCCACAGAAATTCTCTTACGTGCAAGGATATCTACTGGCATGGGACTGTTGCTTTTGGATAAAAGGAATAAGGTGTTCATTGATAAGGAGCAAACTCTCGTCTTCCTGTTGGCAGAATTCTTTTAGAGAACAGACAAATTCTCTAGCTAGGCTATGCAATGTAACAACCCGAACGTAACCTCATCTTTGTTTTGGGCCATGATTCCTCGGTCCACCTCTAATCCTACCGCCACTACATCGTGCTTCTATACAAAAGGTATCTAATTGCGTTTTAACAAAGTAGGCTAACAATACACATCGCAACTGAATACTGAAGCAAACTCTGTTTCCCGGATACAACTCACGATAACTGATCTGAGGAGTATGTGGTTCACCCACTTCACCAGTATAACAATCTGGCAACCTTTGTTTACCTGACCATAGCAACGACCTTCACTTCCTACCCTTCGCGTCCCTTGCCTGATGACCTTCACCTATTTTCCTTTAAAAATTAGACTGTGAAGACGTGCCAAAAATATATGGACAAAGGCGGTGGGAAGTTTTAGCATCTCCTTTAATAACATGGCTAAGCAAATTCTCCAAGAGTAGTTTTAAAAATGTTGCATGGTTTCATCCGCACCTTTCTATGATAGCAGGAAACGGCAACTAGCGCCAAGGTCGGAGACAGACAAAACACCCTGCAGCCGGTTAGGTGGTTTTAGGATCCCTCGGTGGATTAGTAGCAGGTCGATATAGATAGAAAATTGAGTAGGGATGTCTCGTGAATGTAAAATCCGGTGTTAGATTTACCTGTATGAGTCTAGAATCTTAGGTAAAATAAGTGTCATACTACGAGGGCTGTTCAATAAAAATCATAATAATCTTTTACGGTCATAATTTCTCACACTAAAATTCAATATCATTATTTTCTGTTAGCATAGTATGAATAAAACTCGCCGTAGTAGTTTCATTGTTGGTACTCCTGGTTGCCGCCTGTGAAAACCAAGCAAATTGAGACATATTCAGTATCGCCTACCACTGCAATGGAGGTAACATGCAGTTAAAGTTGATGTTAGAGGAAGATCCGAAGTTTCTTTCAAACGTAATCATTGCTGATAAAACTTGGCTACATCTTTTTGAACCTGAGATAAAACACCAAAGCTCAGTGTGGATATCTCCTTCATCACCAACCCCTAGAAAAGCAAAAGTGGTTGCTTCTGCTGGGAAAGTTGTTGTCATCTCATTCTTTGATATTCATGGAATGGATCATCAGCATGTTGTACGTGGCCGCGCCGTGGCTCAGTGGTTAGACAGCTTGGCTCTCACCAAGGCGGCCCGGGTTTGATCCCAGGCGACCACAAAGTGAGATTTGTGGTGAACAACACGGCGCTGGGGCGGGTTTTCTCTGGGCCCTCCGGTTTCCCCCTCCATCTCATTCCACCGGTGCTCCATCTTCATCTCATGTATCATCAGTGTCACCGACTGTGGTGCCGTATGTAGTAAAAGCGGGTGTTAAACACTACACACTACAGCATGTTGTACCTGCACACACATCAGTAACTGGACAATACTACAGGGATGTCCTAGAAAATATTGCAGGTCCATATCAGGCGCAAAAGACCACATTTCCATAAACAGGGTGAATGCTGACCCACGATAATGGGTGGCCGCATATTGCCAATGTTGTTCCTGAATATCTTGCAAAAATTAACGTAAAGGGCACCCCTCACCCTCCCTTAAGTCCGTATTTAGCCCATGTGACTATTTTATATTCCCTAACTTTAAGAAACACCTTCGTGGGAGGCATTATCCATCATCAGAAGCAATGGTGAAGGCTGCGGAGACGATTTTAAGGATCTCACAGAAAATGGTTTCCAGGATGTCTTTGAAGACTGGCAGAAATGCTGGAACAAGTGCAGCGCAATCAGGGGAGACTATTTGAGAAGAACCATCAAAATTATGAGGATGAGTAAAGGTACGTTGTCAGAAAAAATATGATCATTCTTTATTGATCAGCTCTCGTACACTTTAACTCTTTGTTCTGTTAGTGTTTTATTTATTCACTTTAGTGCTACAAGATCTTCAAATGCTACATACTGATCACTGAAAAATATGAAAAACGTTAACAAATATACATGTAATATCACTTGGAAACAAAGGAAATAATAATACGCCCATTTCAAATGTTACAGCAAAAGTACTTCTCTTTGTATGCAAATTATCACAACAATGCTAGTAATTTTGGACATTGTTTCTGACTGTATTATTTAGAACCATAACTATATAACCAGCAGCCATTAACGTAACACTGTGTGTGAGAAGTCATTAAATTCGACACGATACAAATCGCTAAATAACCGGATGTTGATTCCAATTTTACTCTAAATTAGGAAGTACCCTCGTGCACCATTATCTTTATAAACTAATTTCCGTTATCGCAACGTTTATTGCTGCTAATGACCAAATGCGGGTTGAGCATACATTTGTGTATCTGCACGATTCATTACTTCTAGTTTCTAATGCTTTTAGTGTTATTGGTAGCCAAACAAAGGGAATCGCTTTGAGAGAAGTAGCTATTGTAAGTTTTATATAACTTTAATTACTGCTTCTGCCAACTCATTTCAGACAGCGATTGGTATATAATTCATCGCCATCAGCTTAATTTATGAAAATGTAAAAGAAAGAAGAGAAAGAAGCATGTGAAGGAAATATTTTAGAAAGAAGAAGATGTAAACCACAGAAATGAAATGTGTAGTCTTTAACTTCCGCTTTTTCTACACACGGTACCACAAGCAGTGACAGTGATGGTACATGAGATGAAGATGGAGCAGCGGTGGAATGTCATGGCGGGGGAAAGCGCAGATCCAGGAGAAAACCCGCACAAGCGCCGTGTTGTCCACTTTGCTGTCTCCTGACAATAAACCCGGGCCGCTTTGGTGAGAGCCAAGTAGTATATCTACTCAGCCACTGCGCGGCCCGCAAACCACAGAAAATTTGCCTATTGACTAAGTGAAACCTTGAACAATCCATGGTCAGAGTGTGTAATCAACGAGCATCGACCTGGGGAACTTCCTGAAAGCGAGCTACACAAGTTACCATGAAGTCGTTAGATATGTTTTTAATATGTGCGGAAATAAATGAATTAAACGTTGTGTTTTTTTTGTATCGATGATCAGTGTTACAAACTTGACATCAGTGCCGCCGATGTGACCAAATTTTATCCAGAAGGTCTTAAATATGTCAATAAATCTAACGACATAGTAATATCGCTCTTAAGCACACTTGTTACCCATAGATCTCTCAAGAGAACTATCACTATGCTCACACCTGTACGCCCTTGAGGGTTTGATGACATCATCTCTACTCTATGTGGGGCCTTTGTGCGGAGTATAGCTGTAAGTACCCGAAAATGAGTCCAGAATACAAGAAACATAAAGGCATAATAACACAGTATTATGCGGGAGGGATTGTTTACCCCTGAGAGCAGCGCTCTACACACAGTATACGTAAGGAGTGCCGTTCCCCATACCTGGCACAAAGCTAACGAGCGATGTCCAGCAGCTACTTCCAAGTGCTTGCATGCGGCACTTGCTAGGCTTCCGTTTTGGGCGTTCCAGCAGCAGATTTTTCGTGCACGTTGTTTATACACAGCAGGCATTATATCTTAAAATTTTCTGTTGTGTTGTGGTGTGAGTACAGTGATAGTTAACTTTGTAAGCCGTTTTTTAACCCAAACTCTGAATAAGAAGGGTTTTAGGCAGAAAATTGTGCTATCAAGACAAACAGGTAGGTGAAGAATTTCTACATATTGCGCTCTCCAGTTCTTTTTCACCCTCTACTTTACCTAATTCTAAAGGAAGACCAGATATACTTATTAGCCATTTTAATTCTGCACTGTTTCAAGAAAATTTGCAATATCTATTTAATGTGTTGGATTGAGCACACTTACATATGTAGACCTGGCTGTAAAAACATTTCTCAGCTGTCACATAATTCGTAAGCTTCCGCATTTTACTTTGTTATTGTACCGGCCGACCCTGGCCGCGAACTTCAGACCTAACACTGTCTATACTGCTATAAGTTGTTTTGGCCCTACATTACTTAAATCTAAACGGTCCAGGCTAGGGGAAACGGCAGACAAGTTTCTGGATCAGTGTTGCCCTTTCAAACAATTCAAAAACCTTAATTAATTGCAGTAAAATCTCACCTATAACAAAATCTTTAACATTAACTGCTCCCTTTTAAGTAGCACAGGGAAACAAAACATCCATATCATTTAATGTTACACTTGAAAACACATAAACAGTTATGCCGAAGAAAGAATTTAGTTTGATTAATTTAATTAACCAATTTAACTAGGATCGCAAAAAGCATTCAACTTTAACAGAAACACTGGCAAGTAGTCACGCCTAAAAGGCCAGAATTTGAATACAGAGTAACTTCTGGTCCCGGAACCGAAGGAAATTAGCCCATTTAAAAGAAATCAAAGCTCCCCGAAAGACAATCAGAAAGACCTGAAAGAAAATTAACCAAAAGCCAAGCGGCAACACGGAAGCACTTACCCGAGAATATAATTGCCCCTGATACCAGGCACGGACAGGTTTACCGATTCGAAGCAGTAATCACAGGAAGGCTTCGGAAATCGCAGCGCTCAAAGAGAGCAGCGGCGGGAATCGGCAGTAATCCCCGGGTAAACAGTAACGCAGTGTAAGAAAGGAAGTCTTTGAAAGTATGTTTTGTTTGACCGTCTTTTCATCCAGGAGACATTGAAAAGTTATATTGGAACTTTGTTGGGACTGATATCTACAATGATCAATGCACTTGAAAATGTTTGCTTCTTAGGCAACTCATTTGTGTCAAGGGGTTTAACGCAATTGTTGTTTGTAAGAAGACTTGATAAGCAGTACTAATGTACCTCAAGTTTGGGAGGAAAGCGTTGGAAATATAATATAACATACATATTTAAACGGGTAATATCAGAATTTTACCTACTGAATTATAAAGTAAATTAAAATGAAACTTAATTTAAATGTATATAAATTAATACATTTATTTAAATCATATAAGCACAAAATAAAACGAAAATATTGTGACTTTGTGGTTTCATAGAATCAGAAGTCCAGCTTATAGTAATTCAAAATGCTCCCCATTTCCGTAGCAAGACACTTGTATAGCACTGAGCAATTTAATTACTCAACATACACAAACAAAACCTTCAAGGTCGTCTGCCACACGACCACAAACGAAAGAGTTCACCTACAAATCGCACGATTATCGACTTAAATAACGACTGTAACCTGACAAACTGGCCGCGACTTCTTTTATACCTCCACTCATTGTTTTATAAATTAGTGGAACGATCTGTAACAATCAAGACGACACCAGATAGAGATGAGCATTCCAGACCTCTATCTGTCTCTTTCGGCAAGCTTCTATCTCCGCCCTGCACTGTCGGTCTCTGCGCTCGCCCGCCGCACACGACGCAAAAATTCCCCCTGACACTGCTCCCTCCTCAAGGCCGTTCGTCCCGAACAGCAACATCGTAGTGGACCAGACGATACAGATGTGCCACCAACATCTTTACTCGGGGCACATTCAGGTCCAATTCCAAATTTGAAACATTAATTGTGCGGAACATTTTGAGAAAGCGAATTTATCAAAGATATGGCTTCTAAGGCCCTCAAAGTTAAATAAAATATATTCTGGATAATGTAACAATATATACCTTATATGTAAAGTACAAGTGCATTTCTATTTATGGCCTCTAAGTATTTTGGCGAAATAAATCCAGATGTAGGTATTTCTGAGATTTCTTCTAAATTTGAGAGTATATCCCGTTAAATGATTAAACAAATAAAACAAAAGTCATAAATTGATCCAGTTTACTAAATGTTAGATATCGCATATGTTTGGTAACTTCTAATATCGAAGGATACATTGTTACAGTTGAATATAAATATTTTAATGAAAATATATTTTAAATTTATAATATAAAATGCAGAACTTTGAATTTGGAGGGTACTATATGTAAATGATTATAAATTTTAGAGTAATAATGTATTAATATATAATAATCGTATTAATTAATGCATGTTTAGGCTCGTTTAGTAAATGTATACAACTTAATGTATAGTGAATTGAGTAAATTATTATAAAATGTGGATTAAATGAAATTTGATGTACAAAATTTGAAATACTTTTAAAATTTTATGGAATTCGTGATTTGAATGTTTGAATATAGCTTTGGAACTTGAATTTATTTCCTATGTGTTTGCCATTTGGTTATATTTAAGGTTTATGGTCTCTACTACCTATAGGGAAGTAGGCAATCCATCCAAAATTTAGATATCCAGATGTCACTGGGAATACACTTTTTGGCTACCCTGAATTTAAAAAAATGATTTAGTTTCTCTACCACGTAAACAGTAAGCAGAGATAATACTGCAATCCGTCCAAAAATTTAGAAACCAAAATTTATGTTAAATCCTAGAACGGTTTTCACTTTCTTTATTATGTACTTAATAGGTAGAGATTCCGTACTCAGATTTCAATAGAAATAGCCTACCAGAATCCAAAACAAGCATTTTCGGATAAAAAGATCTTGTGTCTAAGAATAGCATAAGGTTATAATAGTATCAGCTTATGACATATGCCATCACCTAGCCATCTTTCGTTACACCCCTGTTCAAGGGAAGAACACAGAGGTTTAAATGTGTGCGGGGTCGAAACCAATGCCACGCCCTAGTACAGAGGAATCCAATGGGCATATATCTGCTTAGTGCAATTTTTGTAAAAACGTGTAAGGCTGTGAGGGAAGTCTAACTTTGATGATACTGAATGCCAGTGTTAGTGTATTCTCTTTTGAAAGCTGCATATTTATAAATAATTTTCTCAAAAGGGGATTCGTTATTCTTTTTTTATCTGTTGTCCATGTGAAACAATTGAATATGGTATAAATTTTTTGTTTTAACAAGATCAGCATTCATACATAAAAATAGAAGTTAGCAAAAATGAAACAACAAATACTACATAACATATAATTATTTGTAACAAACTTATCTTTTAAAGAAATTGATTCAAATTTCACAGAATCGGTTAAAATAGGTTCTTAGAAGATTGTTTACTGCGTCAGTCACTTCCTTTATTGTCAATGGTAGGCTGTTCACAGGTACAAAAACACAGACCTTTCTCTAAGCACCCTAGTTTGGATTCGGGGACTTTCAAAATGGATACGTTCATTAAAATCTCGGTAACGAACTTTTGAGTAAAATGTAATATAGCTTAACTCTAGACTAGCTTGTATCCATAGTTACAGGTCAATAGCTTGTTTACTTTTTGAATGACAGAACTTTAAACAAGACAAGTGTAGAGGTTTCACGAAAATGGAGGATTGGAAAAACGAGCAGTGATTAAAGACTTAACGTCTAACGAAATAAAAGAGAAAATGGACAGTACATTGAAAGACTGCCACTTCATATACAATGATTAAAAGGTTGGATGTAGAGTTTAAAACGGGACGTACGAGTACTAGTGTTGAGGCTTGTTCTGGACGTCCTGTGGAAGTCACAGCTCCAGATATCATTGAAGGAACATAATCATTTAATACTGTAAGACCGCATATTAAACTTGTGTGAGATATCAGTGGCGTTAAGCATATCAAAAGAATGTACAGGTAATATTTTAAGTAATGTTATTGGCTGTCTCAATGTCTGTGCAGGATGGGTGCCACGTTTGTTGACACCTGATCAAAAGTTGCCAAGAAAAACTGTTTATGTTAAGAATTTGGAGCTCCACCGTATATCTCCCAGTGAATTTTTGAGACGGCTTATTACGATAGATGCAATTTTCATACGTCACTATACTCCAGAGAGAAAATCACAGTCAAAACAGTGGAATGCGACAGGTGAAACGACTCCAAAAAGGGCAAAGTTAATTTTGTCAGCTAACAAGACTATGACGAGTGTTTTTTAGGATGTACAGAGAACTACTTTTATTACTTACTTGGAAAAGGGTAAAGGAATCACTGGTGAATACTATGCAAGATTCCTGTAAAGCTTGAGTAATGAGGTGAAAAGGAAAAACCTCATTTGACAAAGAAAATAATGTTGTTTCTTCACGAAGATGCTCTGGCACATTGTTCAGTCATTGCAATGGGAAAAATGTGCGAATTTAAGTTCGAATTTCTTGAACATCCACTCTATTTGTCAGATCTAGCACTGTTCCCGAACCTTAACAATTTTCTTGAGGACGAAGATTTCACAGCAACGGGTTCATTGATACGGTAAAGAGCTATTTTGAGGGCCATGATAAATCGCTCTACAGAGATGGTTTACTTGAATAGAACACTGGTATGCCAAATATATTAACCTTTCTGGAGATTCGGCCCGCCTCGATAGCGTAGATGGTAGCATGTCTGCCTCACGCTCAAGAGGTCCCGAGTTCGAATCTCGGTCATGGTGAGTGATCTGGATAAGGTTTTTACCGGGATTTTCCCTTATCTTGAAAGACGAATGTCGGGTAACTCTAAGCTCCATGGACCCCGGACGCATTGAGCATCATTTCATTCATCGTCCGATATGACTAAATATTGGAGGACGTAAATTTAAAAAAAATCTGGAGATTATGTTGAGAAATAAATAAAAAGAAATTAAATGTATTTTTATTGTGAAGCCCAGGACCCATCAGCCAACCCTCGTATTTCTTTTAATCTCTTGAGTAAAAGAGTAAAGAGAATGGAATTCCAGCTATTAAAGTATTTGGCTATCACTTAAAGCCTTCTATACTCCGCGATTCCCATTTTATCTACGAGGAAATATTTATCTCAATTAACATCAAGTGTATTTAAGAATAAAAAGAAACTGATGAAAAATGAGTTGGTTGTGTGAATATAACATATCAGTTACCTCATTTAGCACAAGAGTGGGATATTTTGAATGTAGTGACCTTTGTTTTTATAAATTTGGCAACGGTACTTTTTCGAGTTTCAATTGTTTATTAATGACTTCATTTTCAATGTCTACAAAATCTACCGTAAATACAGTGTTAATGTTCAAAGCGCTAATATTATTAGCGAATGTTACATCACGTAGAGTGCTAAAGAACTTCTATTTAAGTAAGTATAAAGAAATACAGAAATACCATACACTAGGAACTATTTATCACTATCAGTAATTAGTAGTGTTTAAGGCTACAAGAAGTTGAATATTTCCTTGTACTAAGTATCTGTTTACCTACGTTATTCCACTGCAAATAATGTGATTTTTGCGAGTTTTCTGCTAGTCCTTATGTATTACATGTGCCGCACGTTTTTTCGTTTAAAATTGCAATTTTTCAAACAATATTTATTAGCTTGTATGGAGCTAGAATCGTATACGGTTAAGACAAATTAGTTCTCGTTTCTTAATTTACGTCCTCCAATGAATGGCTAGGGAAACATTTCCATACTAACTTCTCCAAATTTTGTATTGTGCTCTCAAGATATAGAAGTGGATTGAGAACATCTTCAAAACGGTACAGTTTTACAGAATTACAAATATCTAACATGTGAGTACTGGGAAGCCAGAATGATAATGACTCTTTCAATTCAGACGTAGCCTCGATCGAGGGAACTAACTTTTTATCTATTGAGGAAATAATTAGAATTTTCTTTTTAAATTAATATAATTTAAATCTTTTAATTTTGAGTAACAAATTTACAGAATACGTCATAACAGATATATAATAAATTTGATCAATGTAATTGAACTCTTTGGCATTTTATTGTACACTAGGTTCATTCTTTGACACATGTTGGCCAAATGCATATGTCATGGTAGAAGCTCTGACTGATATAGTAAAGAACGGCACAAATAGTATTAGGTTTTGCATTTTCTTTTCATCTATAGGTACATAATCTTGAGGAGCCTGACGCATAGGGTTTGATGGAATTACAAATGGTTCACCCAGTTGCAATATGTGCACTTCCTCACATTCTGCACTAAGGTCACCACTCTCTGACATTTCAACAACAATACGAAGTGCGTTCAAGTTATACCACCGATTTTTTCCTCAGGACTGGGACCATATAGGAACTTCTGCTTCTTTTAGAATACACGTGGACTCTTTGTGATTGTGTGACAGAGATGGCAGCACTGTACAATGTGTATAGAACTATAGTGGCAGCGACGAGATTTAGAACTGTTTTTGATACTTAAAGTGGCGGCGTTTTCATTACAAGAAGAGCATGTAATCATTCCTTTTCTCCAGTTTCGTGGTGTGACACCTATTGAAATTCATCGCCAGTTGAGTGAGACATGTGGTGATGGTACCATGGATGATCATCCCTGTGATCATTCGTCATCACTCGTGGCACACACCTGGAAGACATTTTTCGCATTTTCAGAACTTCATGCAGGGTTGTGCACAAATGCAAAGGAAATGCCAATTTTAGAGGCGATTTCTGCAATGCTCAATCGGCGACCCTCCAAAACAACGTTCTCCATTGGCTGGATACCGGCTGGTGTGAGGCCGTGACCGTCTTGGTTTGTTGTCGCACGATGTACTGCTTTCACTGAACTGTCGCACCCAGGAACGCACATTAGACACATCCATGGTACCATCACCACATGACCCACTCAACTGTCGATGAATTTCAATAGGTGTCACATCACGATAATGGAGAAAAGAATTATTACACTTTTATTCTTGCAATGAAAACTTCACCATTTTAAGAATCAAAAACAGTTCTAGCTGTCGTCGCTGCCACCATTATGTCTTTCAAATGGGAAGGTGTTTGCCTTGAGTGCTACTGGGTGAGCAACCAATCGGAGTCCTGCGGTGTTGTCGTTTTGCACTCACCTTAAGTGGTGTAACGAGCACCATCCTAATCAATCTCTAACAAATATTAATCGCCCTAAGACAAAAATTCATATTTTGCCAAAACTGATACATGAGGAAGGAGAGAGTAATGTATTTAACGTAACCGTAAAAAGCAATTTTTTTAGCTCAAATAGTTTTCCTAATACAAATAAATAAAGTAGATACCATTATGGATAGTGTCAACATGAAAAATTCAATGCCATGGCCGGGATTTGAACCACGGATCTCCTAGTTTCCGTCCAGTCGCTCTAACCCATTGAGCTACCATGGCCAACGTGCCGTCCTGACCATAAATTCTCCAGTTGACTCGTATATTTCCCCGGTAGACCACTAGGGGCTCTCGCATCCAAGATACACCGTTTGTGGCGACTTACGAATAGGCTAGTGTGGAGAAATGATTAATTTCCATCAATTAATTAAAATAATAAAAGTTAAATGATGAAGCCTGGGACTTAAGTACTTACGATAGTAAGTCGCCACAAACGGTGTATATAGGCTAGTGTGGAGAAATGATTAATTTCCATCAATTAATTAAAATAATAAAAGTTAAATGATGAAGCCTGGGACTTAAGTACTTACGATAGTAAGTCGCCACAAACGGTGTATCTTGGATGCGAGAGCCCCTAGTGGTCTACCGGGGAAATATACGAGTCAACTGGAGAAATTAATGACAGGACGGCACGTTGGCCATGGTAGCTCAATGGGTTAGAGCGACTGGACGGAAACCAGTAGATCCGTGGTTCAAATCCCGGCCATGGCATTGAATTTTTCATGTTGACTCTATCCATCAAAAACCTTAGCCTATATACGGCTAGTGTGGAGAAATGATTAATTTCCATCAATTAATTAGATACCATTATATTATAACAATGCATTGCGACGTAAGAACTGTATAGAGTATCATTATTGGTTGGCATTTAAGTGTGAAAGTATATTTGAAATTACAACTGAAACCTAAACATTTGACATGACAAGATAAAAGAAATATGTACTTTCAATAAGCCAAGGTGTTTCTTAAATTCCATGAGAGGAA
Source organism: Mantis religiosa (assembly GCA_030765055.1). Lineage (NCBI taxonomy): Eukaryota > Metazoa > Arthropoda > Insecta > Mantodea > Mantidae > Mantis > Mantis religiosa. Next base: position 2,015,030 of record JAUKNK010000021.1, on the reverse strand, counting down.
AAAATACACTTCCCACTGGTCTGGCAGAACGTGCCTGGTCATATTATATTTTTGTTGATAAATGGTTCGTAATCTCTATTTACTCTAGAAAGTTCCAAGCAGTACTATTCAGTTACTCTTCCGTGAAAAAATATCTCAGCTGAATCAATCAGACTCGATCCACCTCCCCCCTTTACTACTGCTAGAACAATGCAATTGGGTTAATGTAGGCTCAAATTATGTTGCAAACAGAAATAATATTTTTAAACCGACTGACGTTCAACGACTTATTCACGAAGAAATTGACAAGGAACACAACAAGACTGGGAAAACTGCGTGAGACATCAGATAAACTACAAGAAGACGACTTTTGGAAAGAAATAGCACGCAACGGGATTTTGGAACCTATAATCATAAATTTGCAGTACTCAGACGCTGAGGACAATAACAATGACGAATTATCCCTTAACGTAAGTAACATTCACAGCTATACGGATGCACCGCTTGTATTTTAATTGAATTAGAAAAATAAGTAATTCATAAACTATAATTAATTTTATATATTGTTACTTTGTGGGTTCGTAGAATTAAAAGGCCGAGTTGAAGAAATTAAAAATCTCCTTTATTTCCGTAGCAATACACTGTCCAATTCTCACGTAACAACATTACATCACACAATCTTCCAAGGTCGAGGACAATAACAGTGACAGCAGATTACATCATTCGCTCTCGTTACAATAACATTTCCAGCTTTCTGGTTTCACAACAACTGTTTCACAACTACAACTGTCCTGCTAGCGTGTCACAGTCCCTTTTATATCTCCATTCGTGATTACCAAACTGTTCTGTCAATCACTAGACGTTTCTGGAAAACAAGGTATCTAATTACATAATTCGAACATTCTATCACCTTCGAGAAACGTAACTTAATCTACGCTGGCGAGGTGTTTGCTTCAGTTATCTTGCTTGCTGGCACTATCCGTTTACACAAGTTCGTTTTCTACGTAAAACCTATCCATTATCTATTTGCGCAAAAACTTTAATGTCCGTTAACGCGACACTGCTCCCTCCTCGAGGCTGGTGGTTCCGAACATCACCATCATAGCGGGCCAGACGATCCAGGTGTACCACCAAGTTCCCTAGGGGCACCTTCTGGATGCGTTAGACCACGTCGTTAATCCTCTTCACCACCCAGTACGGTCCTTGCCATGGTTGCTGGAGCATCGGGCAGCGTTCCTTGGCCGAGTAGGGCGGTACAACCAGACCAGGTCACTCTGCTAGAACACTTGGCTGTTGGCTTGCCTGTCGTATTGGGTCTTAATGCGGTCGCTCGCCTACTGAATGTTCTGACGAGCCATCTCATGCATGTCGTGGAGATGGTCCTCTAGGTTCTCCACATACTCGGTTGCTGGCTGTTTTGCTTCCGGGGGGCATCAAAAGCCAGATCACAGGCGAGGCATAACTCTCGGCCGAGCATTAATCTGGCTGGCGTCATCCCAGTGGTGTCATGTGTTGACGAGCGGTAGGCCAGTATAAACAGTGGCACCTTAATATCCCAGTCTCGCTGATGGCTGGTCACGAACTTCCTAAAGTGTTCCTCTAAGGTCTTGATGTATCTCTCAACCATGCCTTCCGTCTGCGGATGTAGGGGTGTGGTGCGGGTCTTGCTTACCGCAAGCCTCTCTAGTGCCTCCTTCATCAGGTTGGATTAAAAATTATTGCCCTGGTCGCTGTGGAGCTCTAATGGCACCCCAATTCGGCAGAACACTTGCTCCGTAAGGCAGTCCGTGATTGCCTTCGACTCCTGGTTCGGAATGGCATACACTTCCGGCCACTTGATGAAGTAGTGCACGACCACCATCAGGTACTTGTTGCCTCGGTCATGCACGGGAAATGGTTCAGCTATGTCGACAGCGATCCTTTCGAATTGTGCTCCAACGTTGTACTGCTGCATGCGACCCCGGCTTCTGGTCTGGGCGCCGCGACTCGCTGCGCACCGGTGACATTGACGGCACCATCTCTCGACATCTGCTCGGAGCCTCAGCCAGTAGTAGCGCTGTCGGAGTTTGTCGATCATCCTGTTTGCTCCCAGGTGTCCTCCTAAATTACCGGTGTGCCCTTCCTCTAAGACTTCCGGGACCTTACTTCGGGGAAATACCAACTGCTCCCTCTGCGTCTTCCCATCAGGCGATTCCCATACCATGAACAGCACGCCCTCTCTTGTCTTCGATGAATCCCATTGGGCCCAGTATGACTTGGAGGTGGCGCTCCTATGTGCGATGTCCTCCCAGGTTGGTCTTGTCCCAGCCTCCAGTTTTCTCAAGGGTGGCCCCAGGTCTGCGTCCGCCAGCTGCTCCCTCCTCAGGCCTGCGCTATCCCAGCCAGCCGCAGATATTGCCGTAACTGCTTGGACTGCTGCGGCACGCTCCTTTACTTCCACCCTTGTGCATTGGCAGCACTCCTCTAGGTAGGGTCTTTGAGACATGGCGTCTGCGTTACCGTGGCTCTTCCCTCTACGATTCTCAGAGGTGAAGTCGTACTCCTGCAGCCTCTGGACACAATGTGCTGTCTGGACTTCCAGGTTCTTATAGCTCAATAGCGAGGTTAGGGCGGCATGATCAGTCCTGAGGTGGAATGGCTGACCATACAGGTACTTGTGGAAGTGCTCCAAGGTCTTTACTACTGCCAGTAATTATCGCCGGGTGACGCAGTAGTTCTTCTCTGCCTTGGATAGCGTCTTACTGTAGTAGGGCCGTTTTTCCTCTGCCAGGCGGGTAAGGGGTTTGGTGATGTTGGAAAACGCTTTTATGAAACGGCGGTAATAACTGCACAGCCACAGGAAACTGCCCAATTCTCGCTTATCGTTTGGCCTAGGCCAATCACTAACAGCCTGGGCTTACTCCGGGTCTGTGGCCACTCCGGTTATTGAGACTATGTGGCCCAAATAGTTAACTTCTTTGCAGAAGAGCTGGCACATCTTTGCGTTCAGCTTCAAGTCGGTTGCCTGCAGTCTCTGTAACAACTTGTTCAGGTTGTCGAAATGGTCTTTAGAACGTCTTGCCGACGAGGATGATGTCATCCAGGTATAGCAGGCATGTATCATATGTCAATCTTATCATTACTGATTCCATGAGGCGTTGAAATGTGGCTGGTGCATTGCAGAAGCCAAAGTCCATAGCTGCGAACTGCCAAAGCCCTTGGCCTGTCGAGAATTCAGTCTTCTCCTTGTCTCTCGGTTCTAGAGCCACTTGCCAGTAACCCGACTTCAGGCCCAGGGTCGAGAACCATTGTGCACGAGCTGGCGTTTCCAGGGTGTCGTCAATCCGGGGTAAGGGGAAACAGTCCTTCCGGGTGACAGCGTTCAGCCTCCTGCAGATCGCGAAGAAGGTAGCTCGCCAATTTTCTCCGTCTCCAGAACTACAGGGTAACAGCAAGGGCCCTCAGACTCTTCAATCACTCCCTCTGGATTTCAAGTCGTCTCTAATATCCCGTACCGCCGCTTGTTTCGCCAAGGGAACGCGTCTATGGGTTTGCCGAATAGGCCGGGCGCCTCCGGTGTTAAAACGGTGAAGCACTTTATCCGTGCTGCCGTAGTCACTGTTTCCTTGGCTGAAGACAGGCTGGTATCGCCTCAGTAGTTGTTGAACTTTCGCCAATTGTTCTACGGTCAGGTGTTCGGCCGCTCTCTCCAATAAGACTTGCAGACGGGGTCCCAGTTGTTGCGTTGGCACCGGCTCCTGCGTGTTGTCGATAGCTGTTACGCTGACCATGGGCTTGCACGTCCCCAGCACCGTTCTGGCCTGGACGTCGTAATCGGTCTCTGCCAGGTTGAGCAGCCTCACTGGCACCTGCTCTCGGCACGGCAATAATGTCCTGGCTACACAGTCCGTGCACAGGCGTCATCTGGTCCAGCATCACGTTCTTCGTCCGCTGGCCTTCCCGTTGCGCCGTCACCACCTCCTCACTTCTCGCGGGGACCACCACGTCTTCCTTCAAGACGATCCTGCAGATTCCAAGGCGCTCATCAGGTTGCCGGAGAACCACATCTTCTCCATTGAGCCGCAGGATATTCCTGCCGACTTTGACCGTCGCCTCGTGGCTCCTGAGAGCATCCAATCCTAGTATCACCTCCTCAGCCACCTTCGCGACGAACACCCACAGACGTACGGCAATTCTTCCCAAGGTCAACTTTAGCAGAGCCTCCTTTTCCACAGGCAAGGTGTCACCCGATGCCGTCACAGGCTGGTATGGTCGGCTCGGCTTCCTTGTCGACAAACTCCTCGTCACGTCAAGTCTGATGATGGTTACGGCCGCCCCGGTGTCTACAAGCACGTGGCAAGGTTTCCCCTCGACCCAAATACTCCGCGATGAGGCTGTCATCCAAACGCCGGCTGACGGCGCGTAGTGTAACTAGAGGGGATGGTGGTGTTGGCGCCGACATTCCCCTCTCCACTACGGCCCTTACTCGTCTTCCGGGTACTCTTCCCGATGTGAGCAGTCTCTCTCCAGGTGTCCCGGCGTTCCACATCTCCAACACAGGCCACTAGGTGTTCGTCGGCGTCCCTCGGATGGTCTCGTGTCTCCGGTGTAGCGGACGCTGCTCGTTCTTGATGTCGGGATAGCTTTCAACTTGGCCGCTTCCATCCTTAACGCTGCCGTTCACGCCTCGTGGATGGTTTTGTAATCGCCGAGCATAGGCGATGACGAATCTCCGTGTCTCATACACCGTCAATGAATATGTAGGCTGCTTCCGGAGATACGAACTCAGGTGGCAGGTTGACTAGCGTCTTGCTAGCCAGTTACTCAACTGCCAGGGCGAACTTCTGTGGTGTCTCCCCTGGCTGCGGTTCGCTGCGGCTAAGAGGTCGTTTCCAAAACGATTCTCCAGGGCCTCCCAGATGTCCTTGGGCACCGCCGTTGTCTGTACCGCGTTTAGGACTTCCGTGGGCCGTCCCTGGAGGCTGGCTATTTACTGTGTGGCCTCTTCATCTGGTGACCATTTGTTGTGCTTGGCCAATGCGTCGAACTGGCGGCGGAAGACTTCGAAAGTTGTCGCGCAGTCGTATTTAGGTGTTTTGACGCGCGCAGATGTTGTGTCGCGTCCCGGCGCGTCGGCCTTCAAGACCTTTAACCTCCTGCCGACGATGTCCTCTACCATGAGGTTCAGGGACTTGGCATTATTGTCGGCCTTTTCCTCCAGCTAATTGAAGCGGTTCGCCAGGTCTTCAACGCGCTCGTCCAATTGGCCCATCCGCTTGCCCAGCTCCGTCACGTCATACCTCACGCCGGCCAACTGTTCCTCAAATTTGGCAGCGAGAACCTCGTTGGCCACCTTCATTTCGGTGGCCAGACTGTCGTTCGCAGCTCTCATTTCTGTGGTTAATTCGGCCTTCATTGCAGTCAGATTGTGATTTGTCGTCTCCAACTTTGCGGCCAGGCTGCTATTTGCCACCTCCGTCTTCGCTGTTATTTCGGCCTTCATTTGTTTCAGTTCCGCTGCCAAGTTGTTATTTGTGGTCTCCAGCTTCACGGCCTGGCTGTTATTTGCCGCTTCCGTTTTTGCAGCCAGGTTGCCATTCGCCGTCTTCATTTCTGTCCTGCGGCCAGGCTATTATTTGCCGCGTTCATTTCCGAGGTCAGTTCGGCCTTCATTTCTATCATCTCCAGAATCTTTTCTAATGCGGCGTCCATGGCTGTAATGTTCGCTGATGTTGTCATCCCACTCCTGACACTAGTTTTGACTTTGTGGGTTCGTAGAATTAAAAGGCAAAGTTGCAGAAATTAAAAATCTCCTTTATTTCCGTAGCAATACACTATCCAATTCTCACGTAAGAACATTACATCACACAATCTTCGAAGGTCGAGGACAATAACAGTGACAGCAGATTACATCACTCGCTCTCGTTACAATAACACTTCCAGCTTTCTGGTTTCACCTCAACTGTTTCACCACTACAACTCTGCTGTTAGCGTGTCACAATCCCTTTTATATCTCCATTCATGATTACCAGACTGTTCTGTCAATAACTAGAGGTTTCTGGAAAACAAGGCATCTAATTACATAATTCGAACATTCTATCACCTTCGAGAAATGTAACTTAATCTACGCTGGCGAGGTCTTTGCCTCAGTTTTCTTGCTTGCCGGCACTATCTGTTTACACATGTTCGTTATCTACGTGAAACCTATCCATCTATTATCTATTTGCACCGAAACTTTAATGCCCGTTACCGCGACAATATTTAAAACATTTGTGTAACATTCATGTTCCATTTGTGAGTTCCATTTGTGATTACAACAACTGCATTGTTATAAATGTTTGGAAAATTCACTTTATGTTCCCTTACGTGTAGCGGCACGAACACTCGCAAGTGTGCGAGAGAGAGGGAAATATAAAAACAGTGGGGGTGACGAGGTGGAAAAGGGGAAGGCTCTAACACACCTGATTCACTACAGGTGAGAGCTCTTCTCATTTGAAACTCATAATAGAGCTCTATTCCCTGTACAGTGTTGCCAACTAAGTCACGCATTCACAAGCCCATAACCTTGTGTGGGTGTCTCTTCAGTTTCGAGCATTCTCTACATTATGATCGACCGATGTATTTAAAGTACAATGTCATAGATAACTCAATTTGTAAAGAAAATGGACTCATGGGGTTTCTCAATATTCTTATTCATTTATATTATGTTCTCTTTGCTTATTTTCCCTTTCTTTCTTCTAATGTTTCTATTAATTCTGCTATTTCTTGTATAAAACAACAAACTGAGATCCTGTTCAAACGCACAATTTCTGTCAAAGGTATTTTGTTAGCTATTTTCGAAATATTTCTAGTTATAGGATTGATTTTCAACACCTATACGATCATCAAATTCTCAGTCGTTTTTCGTTCGTGTTGTGCTCCTCGATTTCTCCTGGCTGTGGAAGGAGAATGAAGGTACAAAGTCATCTTGTAGTGATTAACTCTTAAAAGGCTTGACTGTCGCTTAAAATATAATACATTACTGTCATCCTTTCTACCTAAAAGGAAATACGTACTCAGGAAAGTTTCTAAAAAGAAATAAGAGTAGAAATATATTGTCATAGAATAATAGGTGTTTAGGGATAGAGTTTGTTAAAGAATCAGAAAAAAGGTCACATGAATGTATGTTCTAATTATAGAGATAAAGTTATTTTGTTTCTTATGATGCTCTGGAATTTCAAAGCTATAAGTCGATGAATTGGTTTGCGTCAGGCAAAGTTATTTGTGCGGCTTTTTTGCTTACAGGAGACAGGGCTAGTGAAACACAAAGATGGAGCACCTAGCTCAAAATGTAAGGGACCTTTATCCAACCGCCATTATCAAATTGCCATTTATAATAGGTAAGTAAATGTTATTCTGTAAATTATTCAAAGGTAGATTATTTATACGAAAACCGAGCGGGTTGTCTAGGGCGGTTTTGTCTGAGACCCGCATTCGGAAGTTTCGGGCTCGATTCCCATGACACACCTACCTGACTCATGGGCTTACTCGGCGGCTTTGCAGGACCCAGGCGAAGCTGCTTAGGTCAATTACATACCCCTAATTTTCTGCCCCTCCATTTTATCTCAATTATCATTTCACATCATCTATCATCTGTGGTCTCTTTCGGGTTAGAAATGACGGCGGGTGTCTCTGCGCTACATGGCAGGATGATACGCTCCAGGTAAACGCTTTGCTTAGATAGAACGATTTCCAGGCCGGCCTAGTGGGGCGCTTCAGTAACGCAGTAAGAGCTGTACAGACCCTACTCGTTTGACATTATGTCATTAATCGTCCGATATGTTTTAACGCTGGAGTACGTAAATTGTAAAGAAAAGACACATAGGCACAACACATTTGACACCTCAAATTGTTAGGTGCTGGCCTACCAAGCCCAGACCAATGGCTGAGTGCTTAAAAGCAAAGTATCACATCAGTAGTTTTACTGGCGCGTGAAAGAATTCCCGTGAGTCGAATTGCCGTCACACCAATTATGTTTTTAAATGTACGTCCTCCTACATTAAGTCCTATCGGACGATGAATGAAATGATGTTTAAATGACTACAGGGTACATAGAGCTTAGAGCTACCAGACATTCATCTTTCAAGATAAGAAAAGACCTCCAACGTTAAGTCATATCGGACGATGAATGAAATGGTGTTCAAATGAGTACAGGGTACATAGAGCTTAGAAATACCAGTTATTCATTTTTCAGGATACGGGAAAACCTCCAACGCTAAGTCATATCGGACGATGCATGAAACAATGTTGAAACGAGTACAGGGTACATAGAGCTTAGAGTTTCCAGTTATTCATCTTTCAGGATAAGAAAAAACCCCCAACGTTAAGTCATATCGGACGATGTATGAAATGATGTTCGAATGAGTACAGGGTACATAGAGCTTAGAGTTACCAGACAGTCATCTTTCAGGATAAGGAAAAGACTCCAACGTTAAGTCATATCGGACGATGAATGAAATGATGTTCAAATGAGTACAGGGTACATAGAGTTTAGAGTTAGTTAACAAACAGTCATCTTTCAGGATAAGGAGAAACCTCCAACGTTAAGTCATATCGGACGATGAATGAAATGATGTTCAAATTAATACAGGGTACTTAGAGCTTAGAGTTACCAGACATTCATCTTTCAGGATAAAAAAAAACCTGCAAAGTTAAGTCATATCGGACGATGAATGAAATTATTTTCAGATGAGTACAGGGTATATAGAGCTCAGAGTTGCCAGACATTCATTTTTCAGGATAAGGAAAAACCCTAGAAAATACCTTATCCGGATAGCTCACTCTGACAGAGATTAGAACTCAGGACCTCATCACACCGATAGCGCTTATATTGTCCTTGCTATTGATAGAATGGTTAACATATGAAATAACTATTTATTTAGCTCTTCACCCACAAGCACAGGAAGGCCAACATTTAGACCACAGTAAAGTTTGTCACTAAAGAATACTCCTACACATTTAATTATAAGAGCGTGCACCAGTGTGCGTGTGGTCGGTTAGCTGTGAGGTGGGCGCCTGAGAAACGGAGAATTGGTATAAGAATAGTGCACGCTGTCTTTAGAAGATACATTCCATAAACTATTTGCTACAGATTTTCGGTGGAATATGATACTGCAGACATAGTGCTCAAATCGTTAAGCAAATTCTTTCGGCAACTTAAGCGATGCCCAGGATAACTTACTACATGTCAAAGCGTAGAAGCGTATCGGAAAGAAGGTGAAACAACTGAGCTTTTTATACAAACCTATCGCATATACAAACTGTCGGCAGAGTGAATGCGTGCTGCCAACAATAAACACAAACAAATAAGTGCTATTATGCCACAATTAGCTGTACCGTTCGGCAGTACACAATTGAGTGTCTTACAGTGGACAAGTTCGAATCAAGTCAGACATCGTCATACACTCACAAAGCAGAAAAGTCATATGCAATTCTTTACAGTTTTGTAAAGAAGAGAAACGTCCAATTATTCATTTAAACAACGGAATGAACGAACACAGGTACATAATATAGTGAAGAAGGTTCCAAATTCAAATTCTTCGCAAGAAAACCCGACAATACATTGCGCACTTCCAAAGATGTTCCAACTCGGTAAGTTTAAAATATGTTTTTTACAGAACATTTCTTGAATTTTACCAACAGAAATCAGAAATAACACATAAACTAATGAATACTGTCAAAGCAAAGATCCCTGTTGAAGGTAGAAGGACATATCTGAAGAAAATCCATCACCGATTGCGAAAGTGCAAAAGTATACGTCGTGTTACGTATGCTACACTGATGATCAGGCTGTACTGCACTATATTCCCGTCTTCTCTGATCTCTCTAAACCAAGCGATCACCCTTAGCAACTGTACTCATTCGTCAGACAGGTAATACAGTATACGTCGTGTTATGTACGCTGTCCTGATGGTCAGACTGTACTGTACTATATTCCCGTCTTCAATGATCTCTCTAAACCGAGCGATTTCCCATATCAACTGTACTCATTCGTCAGACAGGTAATACAATATCCGTCGTGTTACGTACGCTGTACTGATGGTCAGACTGTGCTGTGCTATATTACCGTCTTCCCTGTCCTCTTAATTCGAGCAATTCTCCATAACAATTGTACTCATTCGTCAGACGGGTAATAAATATCCGTCGTGTTACGTACGCTGCACTGGTGTTCAGACTGTACGGTACTAAATTCCCGTCTTCTCTGATCTATGTAAACCGAGCGATCTCCCATAACAACCGTACTCATTCGTCAGACATGTAATAGAATATACGTCGTATTACGTACGCTGTACTGGTGGTCAGACTGTACTATACTATGTTCCCGTCTTCTCTGATCGCTCTAAACCGAGCGACCTTCCACAACAAGTACGCATTCGTCAGACAGGTAATACAATATACGTCGTGTTACGTACGCTGTACTGGTGGTCAGACTGTACTGTACTATATTCCCGTCTTCTCTGACCTCTCTAAACCGAGCGACAACTATACACATTCTTCAGACAGGTAATACAATATACGTCGTGTTACGTAGGCTGTACCGGTGGTCGGACTATACTGTACTATATTCCCTTCTTCTCTTATCTCTCTAAACCGAGCGACCTCCCATAACAGCTGTACTCATTCGTCAGAGAGGTAGTACAATATACGTGGTGTTGCATACGCTGTACTGGTGGTCAAACTGTACTGTACTATATTCCCGTCTTCTCTGATCTCTAAACCGAGCCCTCTACCATAACAACTGCACTCATTCGTCAGACAGGTAAGACAATGTCCTGTCATACATTACCTGGCGCGAAGAATCATATATAGCGTGATTGAATAATTCGATGCGGAGTAACTGAAGGGAATGAATGGTAAATTTCATTTAGATATAATAATTGGCACAATTTCCGTATCAGACACACAACTTATATTCGTCACTTACTATAGGTCAAGTTCCGAGTTGTTTCGCTCTGCTAGTAAATAATTTAACAATCAAATGCTGTTCTCATCTATGAAGGTCAAATACCCTTAAAAAATTTGTTACGTAGTAGAATACATGTATTGTTTATTTCCAATGAAAAATTACCAATTATTCCTTTCTTCTGTCCAAACAGTTTCCATTGTGTACGCTGTACTCCTTTTCTCTGATGTATTTTCACTTGGAGGATTAGATGAAGCCTGTGAATTTGGCAGGGTTGGAGAAGGCACCCCGAGAGAAGCACCGCCGGTACCTGGGTCCAGAACATCACATGTTGGCAGAAGTGTAGAGCACAAGTCTGAAACAGCGACCCCGACATACCATTATATTTCATGTCCATGTAAGCGACCAAGATCCACTGACAACGAGCCCGGTAACAGCCCTCCACTCTGTGGGGAAGAGGAGTAGATCTTATCTCATTTTGTATTTGAATAAAGGTTATGTGGCTTTATTTTTGTTTCATTTACATACACCCCAATGACGTTAAGGTATTGCATTAAATAAATTGAAATTATAATACTATATCGGTATCTTCATTTGAAACCTAATGGCGCACAGGGCATCTTAAGGTAATTGTGTGATACATGCTTTATGCGAAGAGTTTAAATAGGAGCAAAGGCCACTCTGGCACACCCAATTGTGCATAGGCGAAATGCCGTGTGCCCGTTAGGTTTTAAATGAATCCTGTAAATATGAATCTCTCACTTCTAAGTTCTAAAATATAATACAAGGATTAGTTAATACAAATTTAAGAGAGTGTATTGCTTTTCAAATTATTTCCGGTTAACATCAATACATATTTGTATTTAGGCAGCTGGTAGGAACTTTTCTCTATCCGAAATTGTCCCCATCAACCGAATCTGAATATGAATGTGTAGTAATTTTGTAATTTATCATCCTTCGTTTTACATCATCAAATGGAAATACACAATCAATATTACAATTATAAAATCCAGACTAGAAAACGCAATATGTTTCAAAATCCTGAAAGTCCTACCATGTTGCTTGTCATTGAATAATTTGGTTCCCATAGACCTAACTCTAGGTTTTTGTGTATCGGAGACCCTCTACGACTTTTTACACGTTATGATGAGAAAGGATAGACCTATGCTCGCTGATCTTTCTTTTGGTGAAGGTTAGTGTTCTCTAACGATTGCATGAATTATAGATCTCAGTGATAACTGATACAGCGTCTTCCGATTTCACAGGCTTTATGAACAGAATGGCTATGGGCAGTCCTGCAAGTCCAGTCATAGCCAAACATGGAACATTTTGAGACCGGAGCTTTGGATTCTGGCAATGGGATCCTGGCAGGCTGCTACATAGATCTTTATTAGAAATGGCTAAGGACTGATTGGAGCACTGTATTGCTCTGCATAATGTAAAGTTTCAGATACTCTCGCGAACCCATATCTACGATCGCGCGGCTTGTTTACACAAAAGAAACTGATAGGCGGGCAGTGTGAAAACCAAGTGCCCGCGGACAAAGAAAACATGCAGATAAGGGTCTGCCGAGGCAAACAGAGATAAATGGAAATTTCTGGACTGATAGAGATTGTTCGGGTTCTGGTTTATATTCGAAACGTCTAGAAATTCTCGGCGAGGTATATAAGAGATTCTGACACGCCAGCGGGAGTTGCAAGTTGTAAACAGTGAGTTGTGTAATAAGAGTCAGCTGTGTTTGTGTTGTAATGAGAGCTGTTTGTTATTGGCAATGATCTTGGAAGACTGTGTTGTGATATGTGATGTTAATTTGTTGCTACGGAGTGTATTTCTATGCAAATAAAGAACATTTAAAATTTCGGCAAATTGGACTATTAATTCTACGTACCCACAAAGTCACAATTGGTGTCAGGAAGCGGGACAACGACATCACCGAGAAGGTGGAAGAAATGAAGACCGAAGTAACAACGAAGACGGAAGCTGGAAAAAGCAACTTGGGCACTACGATGACCGCGAAGATGACCAACACCAGGAAGAGCAGCCGTAGGAACGACTAAGGACCGGCGTGGCGAGGAGCACGTCGGCGCAATCACCACCATCACCTCGAGTGACACTGCGTGCCGTCAGCCAACTATGGATGACAGCCTCATTGCGGAGAGTTGGGTCAGAGGGAAGCCGTGCCGCGTACTCGTAGACACCGAGGCAGCCGTGACCATCATTAGACCTGACGTGGCCAAGGGTTTGCCATCATGGAAACTAAGCCGATCACACCAGCTCGTGACGGCATCGGGCGACACCTTGCCCGTGGAGAAGGAGGCTCTGCTGCAGTTATCCTTGGGACGGAGTGCCGTGCGTCAGTGGGTGTTCGTCGCTGAGCTGGCTGAGGAGGTGATACTGGGAGTGGATGCCCTCGGGAGCCACAAGGCGACGGTCGACGACGGCAGGAACGTCCTGCGGCTCAATGGTGATGAGGTGATACTCCCGAAACCTGACAAATGCTTTGGAAATTGAAGGATCATCTTGAAGGAAGACGTGGGTCCCCGCGAGAAAGGAGGTGGTGGTGACGGCGCGACTGGAAGAATAGCGAATGAAGAACATTTTTGCCGTACCGAGAGGTACCAGTGAGACTGATTAACCTAGCGGACATCGATCACGACGCCCAGGCCGGAACGGAGATGGGGACGTGCGAGCCCGTGGTCATCGTGACAGCAATCGACAAGACACAGGAGCCAGTGCCAACGCAACACCTGGAGCCCCGGCTGGAAGGCTTATTGGAGAGGGCGGCCATTCACCTGACCGCAGAACAGCTCGAGAAGTTTCGATAACTGCTGAAACGATACCAGCGCGTCTTCAGCCAAGACAGAGAAGAACTACTGCGTCACCCGGTGAGAGTTACTAGCGGTAGTAAAGGCCTTGGAGCACTTTCACAGATACCTGTACGGTCAGCCATTCCACCTGAGGACTGACCATTCCGCTCTAACTTGGCTACTGAGCTTTAGAAACCTGGAAGGCCAGACAGCACGTTGCGTTCAGAGGCTGCAGAAGTACGACTTCACCTCTGAACTTCGTAAAGGGAAGAGCCACGATAACGCAGACGCCATGTCTCGAAGACCCTGCCCAGAGGAGTGCGGCCAATGCACAAGAGTGGAAGAGAAGGAGCGTGCCGCAGCAGTCCGAGTAGTCACGGCATTGCCTGCGGATGGCTGGGATAGCGCAGGTCTGAGGAGGGAGCAGCTGGTGGACGCAGACTTGGAACCACTCTTGAGGAAAGCGGAGACAGGGACAAGACCATCCTGGTTGGTCATCGCACCGAGGAGCGCCACCTATAAGTCGTACTGGGCCCAATGGGGCTCGCTGAAGATCAGAGCGGGTGTGCTGTTCCGGGTATGGGAATCGCCCAATGGGAAGACGCACAGACAACAGTTGGTACATTCCCGTAGTAAGGTCCCGGAGGTCTTGGGGGATGTGCACGCCGGTTCTTCAGGAGGATACCTGGGAGCACACCGAGCAATCGACAAACTCCAACATCCATGGCAAGGACCATACCAGGTGGTGTAGGGCACCAAAGACGTGGTGTACCGCATCCGGAAGGTGGCCCGAGGGAAGATTTTGGTGGTACACCTGGATCGTCTGACCCGCTACGATGGTGTTGTTCGGGACGACCAGGCTTGAGGAGGGAGCAGTGTCACGAACCAGTATCTACGATCGCGCGGCTTGTTTAAACAAAAGATACTGACAGATGGGCAGTGTGAAAACCAAGAGCCCGCGGACAAAGATAACATGCAGATAAGGTTCTGCCGAGGCAATCAAACTGAGATAAATGGAAATTTCTGGAATGATGGAGATTGTTCGGGTTCTGATTTATTTTCGAATTGTCTAGAAATTCTCAGCGAGGTATTTAAGAGATTGTGACACGCCAATGGGAGTTTCAAGTTGTAAAACAGTGAGTTGTGTAACAAGAGTCAGCTGTGTTTTCGTAGTAATGAGAGCTGTTTGTTACTGCCATCGACCTTGGAAGATTGTGTTGTGATATGTGATGGAATTCCGCTGCTACGAAGTGTATTTCTACGCAAATAAAGAACATTTCGGCAAATTGGACTTTTAATCCTACGAACACACAAAGTCACAATACTTTTTCTAGAGCTACCAAAACTAACTGCATAACATACTATTTTAATTAAAACTTTCTCTTTCTTAAACATTTATTATGCATATAATGCTCACAGAAAGTAACTGTATGCAAATCATTTCTGAAGAACTATAACACCAATTTATATTGATCTTAGTGTATTCAGAAGATCAGAAGTCCTACTACAATATGATAGTAACTTAGCATAAGCAATGATACCCATAACGTTTTCAAGCACAAGGATAAATTTATCATGATTAACTCCGTACTTCCTATTCATTTCCAACATTACCTCCACATAATTTAATAAAATATCAGAGAATTCTATCTCCATTTGAAGACTTTTAAACTAACAAAAGATTAGAGACCAAGGATGTTAGCTACAGTTGACATTCTGTGACATAGAAACAATTGTTAAAATCCAAAATGTTATTATAAAGTCAACATGAAAAATTCAGTGCCATGGCCAGGATTTGAACCAGGGATCTCCTGGTTTCCATTCAGTCGCTCTTAGCCATTGAGCTACCTTGGCCAACTTGCCACCATGACATTAAATTCTAGAATTGACTTGTTTATTTCCCCGATAAACCACTAGGAGCTCTCTTATTCGAGATACGCCGTTTGTGGCGACTTATTATCGTAAGTACTTGAGTCTCAGGCTTCATCATTTAACTCTTATTATATTAGTTAATTAATGTAAATTAATCATTTCTTCACACTAGCCGTATATAGACCAAGGTTTTTGATACATAGAGTCGACATGAAAGTTTCAATGCCGCAGCTGGGATTGGAACCATGGATTTACTGGTTTCCGTCCAGTCGCTCTTACCCATTGAGCTACCATGGCCAACTTACCATCATGACATTAAATGCTCCAATTGACGCATATATCAATCCAAAACCTTATTGATATTGACTCTATCAGTCCAAAACCTTCTCCTGTACACCAATAGTGAGAAGAAATGATTGCCTTCCATCAATTAATCCAAAACTTTTTCTGCCAAAAATATTAAAACATTGGGAATATCAAGATAATAGTTCAGTGGTCAAATGTAAGGCCACTTATGATAATAAAACTTTTTTCAACTCAGAAACTTTTTTGTTGGAGTTACATTGTCCGACTCCCAACTTTGGATTTGTCTCACAGCAGTAAATAAGTGAAGGGAAATATAAGCGATGTATATCTGTAGAGTCACCACCTACAATGGTCGTTGTAATGAATATTTCAGACAGTGAATGACAGTTAATGATTTTTTGGCAGGTATCTAACTGTAGAAATAAGGTATTTCTGACAATAACAAAATGAGCAGAAGCAAAAGAAAAATGTTTTCCATACTATTAAACCAAAGAAATATTCATTATTGAGTAGAGATTTATTAATCTGTTTTTAAAAGAGTCAAATAAAACATGTCAGTCATAATCCTGAAGTAAAAACCTGTATATGAATTAATATAACATTGAGTTGAACTAGTACTCAATGCTCCATTTATTGCCAGTGTTTACCTAGAACGTGTTTCGTTAGGACCTTCCTAATATCCTCAGATAATTTCAAAGGTTAATTCTTGATCTTATAAACTCCTTGGAGGCAATTTGTGCTTCTCTTTGTCCTGATGTATTTGAAGTATGGATTCTCTTCACAGATGCTGTTGAAACTGAACAGTTTTCCTTCCTATTTCCCTGTAAATTACTTTTCGCACATGATTAATGCAGTTGGTCCCTGAACACCTTTTAATAAATAGACTTTTTGTTCTATATAATAATGTTTATTGTCTATAGACTTCATACAAGTTTCAGACATTGTCAGATTCTACAATACAATGGGTATACATAAATTTGTTCATAGGTTACATTAATATTACAAGATTAAACCAAATTGAATATATACATACATTTGTTATATAATTGTTCATAATAATTCATCTAACCTATATATACATTTCTGAATTAAATATGTTTTCAGTTCCTTTTTAATTTTTTTCCTTTGTGTTGTTTAACAGTTGTTGACAGTTTCTTGTATAATATCTGTCCTTTTATTAAAGGATCCTTGCAAGTTGATTTGACATTTACATGCTTCCTGTGTTAGTTATTCCTTCCTATGGTATAATAATCATAAAGTGTGCTGTTACTTGTGCCATTATTTTTCTTCTCAGTTGCAATTACAACTACCTTATATACATATAGTCCAACTACAGTAAGAATCTTATTATCTCTAAATACACTTCTACATGAATCAGTACTTGCTAATCTATAGATACAACGTAGACATTTTTTGTAACACTAATACTCTATTCATGTGCGCATTACAGGTGCTTCCCCATAATTCTATGCCATAGGGTATATGAGGATACATGAACCCAAAATATAAAGTTTGTAACATGTTTTTGTCTAAATACAATGATAATTGTCTTAAATCATATATACATATATAAATTCTGTGACAGCGTTTTTTATTCATATTAGCTTACAGTCCCTTAGTCAAAAAATGTCTTACAAAGTAAGTTCACATAAAACATAACGAAAATCATTAAAGAGAATTTGGATTGGGTTAAAAAAC
The DNA here is from genome assembly GCA_030765055.1 of Mantis religiosa. Classification (NCBI taxonomy): domain Eukaryota; kingdom Metazoa; phylum Arthropoda; class Insecta; order Mantodea; family Mantidae; genus Mantis; species Mantis religiosa. Next base: position 1,997,447 of record JAUKNK010000021.1, on the reverse strand, counting down.
GGATGCCTAAATTCGGATACATTTTTGGAGTGCGATAAGCCAGTTGAGAATGTCTTTTCATAAAATCTCTGAGTTAATTTTTCCAGCCATACCGCTAGTTGTATCAAATGGATGCTTTACATTTATTATCAAAGCTAGCTGGGATGCCATTCGTCTAATGTCTTTCTTTCTAAGTCCAAAATAGCGATCATCTGTAACCGTACATTATGCAGTCAGTGCGGTTTCCAGCTTCCCACCAAATGCGTACTCTTCCGACCTTTGTAGTCAAGAAACTGTCAATATCTTTTTGTTTTTGGTTTACATAATTCTCTAGTGTGGAGCGAGGTACGCCGTACCATTTGGAAGCTTTTAAAAATCCCATTTTCTTCTCCTTGATGGCCTTTACTGCTTCTCTCATTGCTTCTTCTGACCACCTCCTTCCACGTCCTAGTGCCATTTGATGAACAGAAAGTCTTATAGATCGCTAAAGTATTGTTCACTCCTAATTTCGGATATCCGAAATTACGATGCCCTGTGGTATCCAGAATTAAGAATTCTGCCATACTGGATAACTACCATGGCCAACGTGCCGTCCTGACATTAAACTCTCCATTTGACCCATATATTTCCCCGGTAAACCACTAGGGGCTCTCGCATTCGAGACACACGTTTGTGACGACTTACTGTCGTAAGTACTTGGGTCCAAGGCTTCATCATTTAAGTCTTCATCATTTAGTGTCAGGATGGCAAGTTGGCCATGGTAGCTCAATAGGTTAGAGCGACTGGACGGAAACTAGGAGATTCGTGGTTCCAATCCCAGCTGCGGCATTGAAATTTTCATGTCGACTCTATGTATCAAAAACCTTAGTCTATATACGGCTAATATGAGGAAATTATTAATTTCCATCATTTAAATAAAATAAAAATATATAAGTAATTTCAAATGTTAACACGTATAAGAAAACTATCATATACTAACATATTACAGCAGTAATTACGTGATATAGGACCTTACCTTAAGTTCAAGAACTCGCTCTGAAAAGTGGTACTTCCTCCTACTTGTTCATATGATTTCCGAGGGAGTGCATTAGCTCACGTAGCAGAAAATTTACCATCCGAAATTAAGCACCTGTCGAAAATTTGGTGCCCTTACTCTATGATTCATAGATATTGCAGAGACAAACTTTTTTTCTACTTTTATTACTTAGAAAGTCGTTAGCCGTTTATCTCTTGGTATTGAAGGACAATGGAGATTCAAAGTCATAACGTAGCGAGATGCTCTTAAAACATTTTACTATATTAGCCAACTGAGCTTTCCTATATCATCCCGTTGGATCTATAAAGATAAGTTTTGTCAAATGTTTATCTCCATAAACATGAACCAGTTAGAGGAATAAGGACTTCTACCAACTTAATTTTTTCCCCTTGTAATTTACGTCCTCCAACATTAAGTCATATCGGACGGTGAATGAATTGGGTGAAATGATGCTCAAATGAGTCCAGGGTCCATGGAGCGTGGAGTTACCTGACATTTGTCTTGAAGGAATAAGGAAACACCCCGGAAAAAGCCTTATCCATGTAACTCGCACGCTCCCAACTCCGCCCCGGGCTGGACGTCGTGATCGGTGTCCGTTGGATTTAGCAGTCTCACTGGCACCTCCTCTCGGCACGGAAGCAATGCCCTGGCTACACACCGTCCGTGTACAGGCGTCTTCTGGTCCAGCATCATGTACCTCGTTCTCTGGCCTTCCAGTCGCGCCTTCACCACCACCTCGCTCCTCGCGGAGACAACCACGTCTTCGCTCAAGACGACCCTGCAAATTCCAAGGCGCTCTTCTGGTTGACGGAGTATAAGCTCTTCTCCGTTGAGCCGCAGGACATTCTTGCCGACGTTGACCGTCGCCTCATGACTCCTGAGGGCATCCAATCCCAGTATCACCTCCTTAGCCACTTTCGTGATGAACACCCACAGTCGTAAGGTTCACCTTCCCAAGGTCAGCTTTAGCAGGGCCTCCTTCTCCACCGGCAAGGTGTCGCCCGATGCCGTGACGAGCTGGTATGGTGGGCTCGGCTTCCTTTTCGGCAAACTCATCGCCACGTCAGGTCTGATGATGGTCACGGCTGCCCCAGTGTCCACCAGCACGCGGCACGGCCCACAGAAAAAGGGAAAAAGCATATAGTTCTTATTAACGAATATAACAATTTGAATATGTACAGATATATGTTTTGAAATATCTATATCATAAATAGTCAAGTTTAATGTCAGTCTGCATAGAACGTTAATGGCTAGATCATTCCAACGGTATCCTAGAATCGGTCAACTTTTAGTTGAGTTTAGTGCAGCTGTGTGTGTTAACAATGCTTGTCCTTCAATTAGAATTCGTGATCATAAGATAACATGGCAGCGGTGGCCAAAATAGTTGGGTATTCTGCATTGCGGAGAACATTAATTTGCATCAACAATCAAAGTTTACGAACCATTTCAACATTGAAGAAAAATAGGGAAACTGCTAAAGTTGCAGATACCATAGATAAGACAGAATCATGTACTGTTGAGAAAAAGTCGAAGAAGAATTGGATGAACTATGGATTTTATCACAGCAAGGAAGAGGAGGATAGAAATGCAATGCACTCAACGTTTTTTTTTTTTCTCCGTTACCCTTTGCTTAGTGGTTGGAGGATTTATATTAACATACCCTCCAGATACGAAGCTGCGAGACTGGGCGCAGAGAGAAGCCTACTTAGAAATTCGGAGACGAGAAAAGCTGCGGCTTCCTCATGTCGACCCAAAACTTATAGATCCTAGAAAAATCACTTTGGCAACAGACGAGGAATTGGGTGATCAAGAAGTAATTATATAAACGTTTAACACCTTGCCTGTAGTCTTTGTGAGAAGCACTAATTTGTTTGTACATCAACGAGATCTAAAGCAGAATTTTGAAAGAAGTGAGCTGCTCCGAGTGTTGTGCTAAATGTGAAAGTGTTGTCATTTTGGAGAATTGAATGTATAGTTTGTGAAAAAGTAGGAAGCATTAGCTCTACGTCTATTGCTACATTAACTGCTACATTATAGCAGTTTAGTGTAATTTATGATAGATTTCTGATTTTTGTTTTATTTAATAAAGAAGACGAAGAGAGCGCATTAGAGGAAACAGAGTAATGCTTCCTATACTTCAGAGGATGAGCTTTTGCAAATGGCAGTTAAAAGATCTTGAGTGATGTGACATGCAATTTGTTTGTTTAGAGGTGCTTATGATTAAGATATGGAATTAAAAGAAATACATTTGGCTCTATAAATAGTAGAAATGATTTCAATATCTATACATATTTTTAACATGGCTAAATTGTTTAAAATTGGAAAAAAACGAAATGATACAATAAAAACGGATGTTCTTTACCACTTGGGATCAATTTTACCATCCATTACATTGTGAAAAGTAAAGAATGTTTTTAAGCAGCAAGTAAAGTAAAATAAAGAGGGACCTAATCTGCAAAACATAGCAGAGCGATGTTTGTTGTAACAACTGCAAAACGACAGGAAAACATAACCAAAACATTATTTTAGCTAAACCCTAATGATAAAACTTACCTTAGAATTAATGTGAATTATAGTCTGAAATTGTTAATGTGTTTCTAAAAATTGAGTTCTGTTTGGTAATAAAATTAAATTGTACAGATAGAGAAAAATTATTTATTGCAGAAAATTCTACAACTCTTAAACTACTTTTCCACATAACTGCCGAAATTTTGCAGGCATTTGTCATAGGGAGGCACAAGTTTTTGTATTCCTTCTTCATAGAAGTTTGCCACCTCTGTCTTCAACCAGCTGGAAACATTTTCTTTCAGCTCTTCATCATTGTTGAAGTGGTGACCGCCAAGGAAAGATTTGACATGCAAAAACATATGAAAGAGGTAGCTATGTTGCCATCTACGCTACCCAGACCGACGCACAGCCTTGTGATCATCCGTCAGCATTCGTGGCACCCACCTGGAGCACACTTTTTACATTTTCAGATCTTCATGCACGATTATGTGCATAGGTCCCAGGGAAATGCCAATTTTTGAGGCGATGTCTGCAAATGTCTTGGTTTCTTGTCAAACGATTGTCTGCCTTCATTGAACTTTCGCACCCAGGAACGCACATTAGACACCTCCATGGTACCATCACCACATGCTTCACAACTGGTGATGAATTTCAATAGGTGTCACACCACGAAAATGGAGAAAACCGATGCTGTTATTGCAATGAAAACGTCATCATCTTAAGCATCAGAAACAGTCCTAACTCTCGTCGCTGCCACTAGAGTTCTATGCACTGTACAGTGCTGCCATTTCTGTCACGCTTTCACAAAGAGTTCACGTGTATTTAAAAAAAAGCCAGAAGTTCCTATCTGATCGCGGTCCTGAAGAAAATGTTATAAATTGAACACACCCCATATATCCTTCGAATCTTCTCTCATTCCATCTCTCACCTAGTGGCCTCTTTCGGGGTAGAAGTGTCGGCGAGAGTCTCGTCGCTACAGGGCAGGATGATATGCTCCTGGTAAAAACTTCCTCCTATAGATGCTCTCCAGTTTTCGGGTCGTTCTAGTGGGCCATTTCAGGACCATGCTGGGTGGGATATAGGTTGCACTGGCCTGTCGGGCAGTTTCCCCCGGGTGAAGTGTAGGCACCCTGCCCTCTTTACTATCGTGGGTCCTTGGGTGGCAACTCTCTCGTCTTCTCTCGCCTCATTCTTCCTCATGGGGATACCCCAATTGGGGCACTGGTACAACAGACCAAATTTGGACCTACATACGTGAAGAATCTCCTCCATAGCATAGTCCAGTCCAGTCCAGTCCCCCAAGTTAATCTTTACAAGAAATATTTTTGGTAAAATTTGATTTTCTAGAAAAGAAGTCCAACAATTGTGATTAGATATTACGTAATTATATTAGATATTTTTATGATAAATTTAGTGCAGTCCTAAATTTGTGGGAATTACCACTGAAGTCCCTTTCATTCTGAATAACTAGTAAACCCAATAGGATAGATGATCATCTGCACAAAAATACATGTCTAATGCACAGCGTTCGCAAGATAATTGTTATTGGTGATATGAATTCTCCCATTTCTCAAATGGGAAGTCGTTTGGTCTTTAGGCATGCAAGAAGCACGAAATTTCAAAGCCATCCCCTAGTGACTGCAACTTAAGAGATATTACTATCGCTTCAATATAATATACTTCCTTAAAATGTGCAGTAATTTAATTTCTACAAATGTTTATTAGACAAAGTCATGAGTGCAATACATTAGATTTTCCTGTCACGTACACAAGAAATAGATGAAGAGCTTCATTCGTCTCAAAATACGATATCGAGACTTATTTGGAGGTATACATATTTTGAGATTTCCTGAAAATAAAAATAAGAAAGAATGTTTAGAAAAAGGTCCGCTTATCTCTCCACCTCTCTCTGCACGCGCGCGTGTCTTTGTGTGTGTGTGTGTGTGTGTGTGTGTGTGTGTGTGTGTGTGTGTGTGTGTGCGTGTGTGTGTGAGTGTGTGTGTGAGTGAGTGTGTACACCTACTCTTAAAAATGATTATTCCTCTACACTGTGGACAGCATCTTTACTGAAGCCCCTGTAGCTGATTGGAAGAAGGTGTCTTTAATACCAAAAATAATTCTAGTAACAAAAAAGAAGGCAATAGAAGTACTTTCAGGCATAGGAACCCTTTTACCTAAACATTTTATTCTCTCTGTTTGTATTATTTTTATTTATTCTCCAAATAAAATAACCCTATGTTACCAGTTTGGTATGTTAAGGTTCCATTTAAGAAAGCAAATGAATACAAAGATCAAAATAACTGAAGATGATAATAGTGATAAAAATTTAAAAACTTGGCCAATAAAGTCTTCGAAAGCTGAAGTGCAATGTTTTATAAAGGTTACGAGGCTGTTCTGAAAAGTTTCCAACCTCAACAAGAAGATGCAGCCCTCGTAAATAAAAGCTAGTGAATCGTTGTTCATCTGTCGAGAGTTACTCACCAACGTTTCAGCCATTTTGGATGCTCAGTTGTTATGTAACAATTGTTTAAGTGAGTTGATGTGAGTATTTTTATGAAAATGGACAAAATCGAGTATCGAGGTGTCATTAAATATTTGTTTTTGATAGGCAATACGCCGACGCAAATAAAAGATAAGTTGGATTCTGTGTATGGGGACTCTGCACCATTATTTACAACAGTGAAATTTTGGGCAGCTGAATTTAAACGTTGGCGGAGTTTGGCAGACGATGAGCGTTCGGGACGTCCAAAAACCGCAACTACCGACGAAAACATCACCGAAGTTCACCAAATGGTGCTAGACAACCGCCAAATTATAGTGAGAGATATAGCAGAGGCTATGAACATGTCAAAAGAACACGTTTGTCACATATTAAATCAACATTTAGATCTGAGGAAGCCCTCCGCGCGTTAGGTTCCGCCTTTGCTCACGTTAGACCAAAAGCGAGTTTGAATGAACATTTCCGACGCTCTATTGGCGCAGTTTAGGCGCAATAAATCGGAGTTTGTGCGCCGATTATTTACCGTAGATGAAACTTGGATAAACCATCATACGCCCGAAACAAAAATACAGTCCAAACAGGGAACTGCAAAGGGGAGAGCGGCTTCAAGATAAGCAAAAACTGCTATACTTCGGCTGGGAAAATGATGGCGACTGTATTTTTGGAGATAGTCATGGAGTTATTTTAAACGATTTTCTTCAAAAGGAAAAACCATTACAGGAGCATACGGCGGATCATTACCTGATAAGCTAAAGGTGAACAAAACCTCTTTCACGAAGACAACGCACCATCTCACACCTCAGCGGTTGCAATGGCGAAAATCCAGGAATTACGGTTTGAACTGCTTGACTCACCAGATCTAGCCCCAAGCGACTTCTTTTTGTTCCCTCATCTGAAAATTCCGCTCGGAGGAAGAGGCAATCACCTTCGTGAACAATTATTTTGCAGAGAAAAACGCCGAGTACTAATTGGACGGGTTACAGAGGTGGGAGCATCGCTGAGAGAAGTGTGGAGAGTTACAAAGGGACTACGTTGAAAAAAAATTCTGAAAAAGTTTCTTGCATCTTTATTAGGTCGGAAACTTTTCAGACTACCTATGTATTGGTGGTACAAGGTTTGCTGCTGAGCTAGTAGGTATATGTGGCAAAGCTAACCTTGTCGTGATCTACTTCCTGGAGTTAGACTTTGGTCCAATCTCAATATAGGTTTTGCAGGTCTAAATCACCACCACCACCACCACCACCGCCACCACCACCGCCACCACCACCGCCACCACCACCGCCACCACCACCGCCACCACCACCGCCACCACCACCGCCACCACCACCGCCACCACCACCGCCACCACCACCGCCACCACCACCACCGCCACCACCACCACCACTGCCGCCGCCGCCGCCACCACCACCACCAGCCACCACCAACCACCACCACCACCACCACCACCGCCGCCGCAACCACCGCCACCGCCACCGCCGCCGCCACCGCCACCGCCACCACCACCACGGCCGCCGCTGCCACCGCCGCCACTGCCGCCACCGCCACCACCCCCACCACCCCCACCACCACCATGTTAAACTAGATAAACTTTTTTAGAAATATATTACATTTTTTGTAAGTACAGCGGAAATAAGGAAATACATTAGACTTAACCGATAGTTGCCCGCCTCGGTAGCGTGGTGGTAGCATGTCTGCTTCACGTTCAAGAGGTCCGGAGTTCGAATCTGGGTAAGGGTGAGTTACTTGGATAATGCTTCTCCGAGGTTTTCCCTTCTCCTGAAAGACGAATATCGAGTAACTCTTAGCTCTATGGACCGCGGGCTCATTTGAACATCATTTTACCCATTTCATTTATCGTGCAGTATGACTTGAATTTGGAGAACGTAAATAACACAAAAAAGAAAGAAATTAACCGATAGTCAACTTTTTGAAGCTGCTCACTATGTGGTGACCTTGAAAATGCGCTTTTAACGTGGTCAAGAGATAAAAGAAAAAGAGAACATTATTTCTATTGGAGAAAAGTATAAGATTTGAACATTTAGATCAATAACAAGGAATACTTCGGAAATGGCTAGCTCCACTAAATATTTAATATGACATAAATGGTGTGTTTTAACGAGATTTAGATTTGTTGGGTAGTAATATGCTGTAGAAGGCATAAAAATGAAGAGTGTTTCCAAGGATATTTCGAGAAAATTCAAGATATAGAGTTATCATCAAAATACCTTAAACAGCCATTTTTAATGAAAAGAGTATTGGATGGAGGGATTCACTTGTAAAACTTCGTTTCGAATTCTTGGAATAAGTTCAACTGCCTTCTCGTTTTCTGAATTTGTGTTCAGGTATGGAGAAAATTAAAACCAAAATGAGTTTGTTAAGGATGTATTTGGAAAACAAAGAAGATGTGTAGTTGTGCTAAAAATATGATAATAACCCGATACTTGGTGACAAGTTACAATTCCAGAATTCAATTAGTAAGGTTCAACGGCGATGTTACCAGCTCCCTTTCACAAAATGAAATGTGTAACGCTTAGCGCCCGCTTTTACTACATCTGCACCGCAGGCGGTGACACTGATGATACAAGAGTTGAAGATGGAGCACCGGTGGAATGAAATGGTGGGGGAAACCGGAGATCCTGGAGAAAGCCCGCCCCAGCGCCGTGTTGTCCATCACAACTCTCAGTTTTCGGTTGCCTGCAATCGAACCCGGGCCGACTTGGTGGGAGTCGAGTGCCTAACCACTCAACATTATTACGTAATATAAATATTTTATCGATATTTGAGCCTCGATCTTCTTATTGTTAATGTCTTTGATACAATGAGGTCCATATAAACCTGAACCATTTCAATACGCCATAACATTTGAACTAATAATAGGACACGTGCAAATTTTGGAGAATATAATGCAACAATTGAAAGATTACATTACATTATTTACATCTCAGAGAAAATGTTGGAAGTGTCCTCCACTAGCATCTATACATTTTTGTACTCGTCTCACCATATTTTCTGAAGTTTTACGGAGAGTATCCTTGCCAATGTTACTTACAGGATAACAGCTATGAAAATGTTAACGGGCAGGGAGGAAAAGAAGGTAAGAAGTATTGGTGAGTTTTTGCAGAAAGTAAAAGAAAAATGGGCCAGAAATGTAAAAGCTGTAAGAAAGGAAGTTGAGGGGGAAGAAAGGGACTAATTAAGTAGCAAGGAGATATGGAGTATAAGAGCTACCTGACAGATCAGAAGACCAGGATATCATGTAAGCAAAGGTAGCCACGAGGTCATCATCGTCGTCATCGTCATCATCTTCAAGGATTGGGCCCTGTGACCCGTTCCGTTGTCTTCAAGGGCCTACTGATCCTTCCAGCATAGAGCTGGGCGTCCCACATCTCTCTTTCCCTTCGGCATACCCAATCCAGTAAAGGAACTTACAATTCTCATAAAAAGAGCCAAGGTAGCAACAAGGTAAAGACAAATAAATGTAGCCTAAAGTTGTAAATTGTTAAATTTTGGAATATGCACAATAAATATATCATATCATTATTTCGGTTTGAATGGATTCCTTGAGAATGGATTCCGTGGCTTTTTCTCGAACACTATTTTTAGATACCCCCATAAAAAATAATCCGGTGAAATTAGGTCAGGGGATCTGAGGAGCCAGAGACCTTTTGAGATTATTCGATTATTAAAGAAACTGCTTACAAGTTCCATGGTGACATTAATTGTATAGCACGTTGCTCAATTTGCTGGAAATAATCTTCTCTCAATTGAATATCTCAGTAAAACTTCAGAGAATATGGTGAGAGGGGTACAGTCATGTATAGATGCTGGTGGAGGACAGTTCCAACATTTTCTCTGAGATGTAAATAGTGTAATGTAATCTCCCAATTGTGTATTATACTGTCACCCGAACGTCGGAACTCCCTATAGAACCGGCCGGCAGCAGCAGGAGACGGTAGGCGTTCGTCACGCCCCCTCATTTGTCTTATAGCGGTAAGGAGGGTTGGCTGGAAAAACATCACTGTGCCGTCTCTTTCCGTTCCACCTGAGTTCTCGAACTTACGGAATAGTTCATCTAATCCACAACCTTCTAGATTGGACAGTTGGCCCTATATAAGCAACACGTCGGGATGGAGGAGAGTCAGTTCTTTGCGAGCAGCGAAGCAGCGCCGTGCTAGTGTACGGACGACAAGAGTGTGCGTAACTGTGAGCTGCAGTGGAACTGTAACAGACGAACTGGTGAAACGTAATTGTGTGCATTACGTAATTCTGTGTAATTGGCAAGTGTTCAACTGTAAGTCGGTGGAAATAAAGAACATTTTTGAGTGGTGCAATCGGACTTTTAATTTCACGAACCCACAAAGTCACAATATTCTCCCAAATTTGCACGTATGTCCTATTACCCTATTGAAATGGTTCACATTTATATGGATCGTAGTGTATTATTAGCTTATTTCATGCACGTAACACAAGAATACTCAAATGTAAGTACTATAAAACAAAAGCACTTGCATAAATTGAACTTCTCATTGCCCCATTCACGTCTTTTGTTGTAGCACTCTAAAACAAAAGAAGTTGCATCTGCAGCACATTATGTCAATAATCTGTTTATGGAATTTCTGTCTCAGCTCTGTTAATTATCACACTTGTTATTCGGCTCAGCGCCTTATGGTTCGTCCCCCATGTTCTAGGCTGCGGTCCGGTCGCTTCACCTCCTCGTAGCTATAGCTTGTGACTTTGGCGTGGCAGTTGAGATGTTCATGTGCCAAGACGCTATTCTAGCGAAGAAAATATAATTAGCAGCATTTAATGTAACCATCCTTCTTCAAACAGCATATTTTTATGTTACAAACACATCCTCGCCTCGGTAGCTTGGTGTTAGCATGTCTGCCTCACGTTCAAGAAGTCCCGAGTTCGAATGTCGGTCAGGGAGAGCTACCTGGATAATTTCTTCCGTAGTTTTCCCTTATCCTGAATGACGAATGTTGGGTAACTCTAAGCTCTATGGAGCCTGGACACATTTGAGAATCATTTCACCCATTCCATTCATAGTCCGATATGACTTAACTTTGGAGGACGTAGATTACAAAGAAAAAAAAATTATTTCCTGAACCTCCTCTGGAATCGAACATGTAACTGATGTTACAAAGTTGTATAAAATTACTTTTACTGCCGTTAACCGAGCAGGATGGCTCAGGCGGTTTCGGGAGGTCCAGGTTCGATTGCCGTAGCCGACCTACCGTACCTTTGTGTTTTTCTTGGGGGTTTTCCCGGGTCGCTAGGCAAACTCTGGGTAGGTTAATTACATCCCCTGAATTTCCTGTCTCATCATTACATCTTCATTTCATTTCATCTCATCTCTCATCTGGTGGTCTCTTTCAGGGTAGAAGTGTCGGAGAGTGTCTCGGCGGTGCATGGAAAGATGCAATGCTCCTGGTAAACACTTCCTCGTTCAGAAGCACGATTTCCGAATCCGGTAGGGTGGAGTCGTTTCCGGGCCACATTTGGGTGGGATACCCTGCCGGGGAGTTTCCAACTGATCAGCAGTAGGGACCCTGCCCTTTGCACTGTTGTGGCTGTTTAGGACAGCCACCCTCTATCTTTTCTCGTCTCATCCTCCCGGAGAAGCCCCACTTGGGACATAGGTACAATGGATCAAGCCTGGTCGACGTACCAAGCTATCTATAGGTACATAACATAACAAAAAGACGCTATTTGAGCCTGTTAAATTCAGAACGAATTCAATTCCTATTCCCCTGCTCCCCTGTGTTTATGCACCACTTCGCAATATGACAAGAATGCTAGATTCGTTTAAAATACAGTGTTGTCATATAACTCACCCATACATAATACCTACCACTGTAGTTACTGCAACAAGCATTAGATCTGGAAGTATGGGTGCTCATATGCACTCTCATACACTCATTTTATAGTAAATAGATCCGTTACCGGAGCAGATAAAAAGTTCAAACCCCTACTTCTTCAGGCCCCGCTTCCTTCTTGTGGTGGGTAGACAGTACGTAATACCAATCACTGCAGTTCTGGCAGTATGTGTGACTCATATGTACTCACATTTACTCATTTTGTAGTAAACAGATCCGCTATCGGAGCAGATAAACAGTTAAAACCCCTACTACTTCAGTCCCCGCTTGCCTTCTTGTGGTGGGTAGACAGTACGTAATACCAATCACTGCAGTTCTGGCAGTATGTGTGACTCATATGTACTCACATTTACTCATTTTGTAGTAAACAGATCCGCTATCGGAGCAGATAAACAGTTCAAACCCCTACCTCTTCAGGCCCCGCTTGCCTTCTTGTGGTGGGTAGATAGTACGTAATACAAATCGCTGCAGTTCTGGCAGTATGAGTGACTCATATGCACTCTCATTCACTCATTTCATACTAAACAGATCCGCTACCGGAGCAGATAAACAGTTCAAACCCCTACATCTTCAGACCCCGCTTGCCTTCTTGTGGTGGGTAGACAACACGTAATACCAATCACTGCAGTTCTGGAAGTATAGGTGCCTCATATGTACTCTCATTCACTCATTTTCTAGTAAACAGATCCCCTACCAGAGCAGATAAACAGGTCACACCTCCCTCACCTTCATTTGTTTAGTGCCTTCAAGTGGAGGGTAGACAGTACATATATTTGCTTACGCTGCGCCATAAAGTAATGACAATACACCATTGATTTCCTTCTGCAAACCAGGTTTGTTTCAAGAAAGGTAATGGGTGTTAACTTTTATTTGCATACCTGCGCATTTCTGTCGCTGCCTCTCTCTCTTCCCAACCAAAGGTTCATACTAGGATAGAAGTATCTGTCATACATCAGAGAGTCATGCACATCAGACCTTACCATGGTTTGTGTTTTGCAGAACCGTCCTGCTTAAACATGTGTCTTTTCTATTTGCAGGTATGAAGGTGGCGCAGCGACAGGATGTTGACTGGGCTGTGCTGGATTCGACGTTTCTTGCTTTTATCCTCTACGTCAACACCTGGAGTTTTGGCTTCGTCTACGATGATAACTAAGTGTTCCGTTTTCTCCTCAAGGGTTTCGGGATTAGCTACTATACCATACTTACCAACTTCGCAAATTGAAATCTTCGTACACCAAAACATAATAATTCTCCGATGACATAGAATTTAGTATGTGCAAAATGTTAAGTGCAGTAAATGTACACAAATTCTATGTAAATAAATAGAAATTCTGTTTTTAAGAGGAGTCCTTTAAAATCAGATAGTTATAACGGTGCTAGTAGTTTTTATACGACGATTCGTCAATAAAGAATGGTCATAATATTTTACAGTCATAATTTTAGCACTAAAATTCAATCTTATTATATTATGTTAGCTTAATGTGAAACAAATACGTCATAGCAGTTTCTTTGTTGTTACTCCTGCTTCCCGCCTGTGAGAACCAGGCAAGTTCAGACATGTTCAGTATCGTCTACGGCTACAATAGAGGTAACACGCGAGGAACAATATGCGGCTTTGAAATTCTGCTTTGGTCTCCCCAAATCTTCAGTTGAGACCTATACAATGTTACAGGAGGCCTATGGAGAGCCTGTTCTTCCCTACAGCACAGCTCGAAGGGGGTTTAAAATTGTTACAGAGGTGAGACAATCAATTTCAAAGGAAGGTGCACCCGGTACTCCAGTTACTGCTCTTACGGAAGAAAACGTCAACACAGCTGCTGCCATTGTGAGAGAGGATCCACGAATTACCTTAAGATCACTTTCTGAAATACTGAACATTTCATTAGGTGCCAACCACACGTTGGTGACAGAAACATTACACAGGAGACGTGTTTCTGCCCGATGGGCTCCAAGACTGTTGATTCCCGAACAAATGGACATTCGCATGCACGTCTGCATGCAGTTAAAGTTGATGTTAGAGTAAGATCCGGAGTTTCCTTCCAACGTAATCACTGCTGATGAAACTTGACTACACCATTTTTATCCTGAGAGCAAACAGCGAAGCTCAGTGTGGAAATCTTCTTCATCACCAACCCCCAAAAAGCATAAGTGGTTGCTTCTGCTGGGAAAGTTATGGTCATCTCATTCTTTGATATTCATGGAATGGTTTATCAGCATGTTGCATCTGCTTACCCATCAGTAACAGGAAATACTACAGGGATGTCCTGAAAACGTTGCAAGTTCATATCAGGCGCAAAAGACGACATTTCCGTGAAGCAGGCTGGGTGCTGAACCACGATAATGCGCGGGCGCATATTGCGAATGTTGTTGCTGAATATCTTGCAAAAATCAACGTGAAGTGCACTCCTCGCCCTCCCTATAGTCCGGATTTAGCCTTATGTGACGTTTTTCTATTCCCTAACTTGAAGAAACGCCTTCGTGGGAGGCATTATCGATCATCAGAAGCAGTGGTGAAGGCTGCGGAGGCGATTTTGAAGGATCTCTCAAAAATGTTTTCGAGCATGTCTTTGAAGCCTGGCAGAGACGCTGGGACAAATGCATCGCATTCAGGAGAGAATATTTGGAGAAGGACCTTCAAAATTATGAGGATGAATGAAAGTACGTTTTCAAAAAAATTGTGATCTTTTTTTATTGAGCTGTCCTCTGTTCTGTGATGTAATTAGATATAACTTTGCTGAATACTATTACAGGTTACATTTGTCAGGTAATTAGACTTTACAAAAGTAATACATATTTAAAATGGATACTATGGCATACTTATGGGACAACCTAAAAAATCTCGTATAGGGAAACGACGTGCCAATGTAATAGCCCTAACAAGTCTGCACACAGAGCTTCTAGTTATGCAGTTCTACTTTTTGAGGTACCGTATTTTCATCCCACAAGCTGCAATTAGTGCTTAAGTGAACACTGAAACATTTTTTGACACTAGTGAACGCGGAAAAGGTATGAGATAAGTTAGTTTATGACGAGTTCTGTTCACGTCATTGGAAAAGAAAACAAACAAAATGTTAAGGTTTTGTGGAGAGAATCTATGGTTCACTTTAGAAATTGAGCATGACTCCAATAATCAAAATGTGTTTTGTGTGGTTTCCAAGCGAAAAGTCTACGATCAATTTTTCTTTCAAGAGTACACGGCGGCTACTTCTATTAGTTATCTTGATATGCTCACCTAGATCTGCCCACAATAGGCAGAGGAAAACAACGAATTTGTCTTTCAACAGGATGACCACCTCCCGATTGCCATTTCGCCATACGGGATATTCTGAATACAACTTGCAGGAAGATGAATTGGGCGCACTTCTGCAGATGGTCTCCCTGTTTTGACCATTTCTGCGTTATTTTTATGGGGCAAGAAAACAATCCTTTGTGTGTACCATCACTATCTCTTAATCTGCTAGATCTCCGACTTCATATCACTGCTGCCATCTAATCCATTACTGAAATATGTTAGAGTGTGTGTGTCTCGATCGGGAATGTGGCCTTGATGTCTCCAGCGTGACACATGGAGCATACATTCAGTATCATCTGAGGTGGGTTTGGGTTTCTGTTTCTAATGATATCAATTCCATGCAGAGCTAGCCACGATAGTAACGCTACACCTTTTGTGTAACCGGGGCATGTATCTGTAGACACCTGAATTATCTTCGGTACTGATTCTGATTTAGAGTGAGATAACTAGAGTGGCTACAAAATAAGAATGAACATGGGCACAGCCAATGAAGTGTTCGCATTCTCTTTGCGTTGCTAGATCTACAGCCAGCGGGCGAGAGAAATAGAACATCAGTCTGTCTTTGTCTCACGGTATCCCTCCAGCAGTGAGCTGAGATGTATGTACAGATGCTGACAGCAAAGTTCACTTAGTATTTCCGCATGTGTGTGAAAATATATACAATGATTATCACATGATGGCATAAACTGAAGCTTAAGAATTGAACATGAGAACAGTTCGCCTATGCAGCAACGTTCACATGCATACAAAACGAAATGACACAAATTATTTGGGTTCCACGAAAGAATGGTATTCGCAACAGTGTAACAAATTACTGATATTTCAATGGTTTGTGAATGTAGCTTCTACTTTAATGATACCGTAATTGTATACTGTCTGTGATGCACTTTAAACCAATATTTGCTTGATTTAAATGCTTAATGTTTAATACAAAATATACGAATGTGTATAGAATGTTGCTCTATGTTTTCCAGCAGACCTAAATATGGAAACTTTTCCTAATTTAGTGAACTGTTTGCCTTCCTTAACAATGCTCATCACAGTATGAGCACACACGTGACAAGCCTGTGCCGTTAATTTTTGGCTTTCAGGTTAATTAGTAAACTTGAAACTTTCTTTATTGACAATTGTTTGAAAAAAGAACACACATGAAAAATAATGTATCTAGCCCTTACAAGTTGTCTTGCAGTCACTACTAGGCACACTAGTACTAGGCTTGCTAAGCGACATATTTACTAAATTTGAAAAGCACGTTTACACTTTTTAAAGATCACCTTACTGAATGCAAGGTATAATGCAACTGAAGCATAGCATGTGTGTGTTTTTCTTCACTGACAGTTAATGTTTCTTTTCTCTCTAATCAGACTTATCTTTCCATATCTCCGAAACCAGATATCCTAAAAACTTTGGGTTTGGGCAGTCCCCCTAAGAAAATATAGCTCTATGATATGTGAAAAACAAAATAATTCTGTAATTAGTATCTTTTGAGCGCAAAAAGAAATTATCCGCACGGTTCAGCCAAGCGAGCCAGTATGTGTGTTTAACTGACAACATGGCACTCATCTTATTGGCTAACCAGCGCTAGACCAGCCACATCTAGCTCTGCCTTATGATCATTCGTATTCTGTAGCTACCTTACTGCAAAGAATGTCTTGAGATAATCGCATATTGTACTTCCTAGAGCCTATAAAACCTCAGCGGTTACTTTATTCCATCTATTCCTCCCGGGAACGTACACAGAAACGTGTCCGCTGTGTTGTTGAATCTATCTACTTCTGTTTAGATACAGACACATGGGAATCACAAAAGAACAAAGTTCAGAAGAAGATGTCGCTGTGAGTGTGGGTTGGCCTATTAATTCCATGGTCGCGGGTTCAAACCCACCCGGACCAATGGTTTTTCAGTTTGCTTAAAAATGGCAGCCAAAAGTCTGTAGATATAGTAACATGTAAAGGTTTACCTTTTGGTGGAAATTACGTCACGTGTTGGTGCATATATGATTCTGGCAACTAAGGTATCGTTAACAAACTATTTGTTTTATTACACGAGAGCTGTTCAATAAGGAATGATCACAACTTTTTTGACAATGAACCTTTACTCATCCTCATAATTCTGATGGTTCTTCTCAAAAGTCCCCTCTGAATGCGATACACTTGTTCCAGTGTTTCTGCCAGTCTTCAAAGACATGCTGGAAACAACTTTGTGAGATATCCTTCAAAATCGCCTCCACATCCTTCACCACTGCTTATGATGATGGATAACGCCTTCTCGGAAGGCATTTCTTGAAGTTAAGGAATAGAAAAATGTCACATGGTGCTAAATCCGGACTATAGGGGGGGCTGAGGGATACACTTCACGTTGATTTTTGCAAGATATTCAGCAACAGCATTGGCAATATGCGGCCGCGCATTATCGTAGTGCAGCATGCAGCCTGCTTCGTGGAAATGTGGTCTTTTGCACCTGATATAGATTTGCAATATCTTTAGGACATCCCTGTAGTATTGTCGAGTTACTGATGTGCGTGCAGGTACAACTTGTTAATAAACCATCCCATGAATATTAAAGAGTGAGATGACCATAGCTTTCCCAACAGAATCAGCCACTATTGCTTTTCGGGGGGTTGGTGATGGAGATTTCCACACTTAGCTTTGCTGTTTTCTCTCAGGATCAAAATGATGTAGCCAAGTTTCATCAGCAGTGACTACGTTTGAAGGAAACTCCGGATCTTCCTCTAACATCAACTTTAACTGTATGCAGACCTGCAGGCGAATGTACTTTCGTTCGGGAATCAACAGTCTTGGTACCCATCGCGCACAAACACGTCTCATGTGTAATGTTTCTGTCACCAACCTGTAGGTGGCACCAAATGAAATTTTCAGTATTTCAGAAAGTGATATTAAGGTAATTCGTGGATCCTCTCTCACAATGGCAATAGCAGTGTTGATTTTTTCTTCCGTAAGAGCAGTAACTGGAGCACCGGGTCCATCTTCCTTTGAAATTGTTTGTCTCTCCTCTTTAAACATTTTAACCACCTTCGAGCTATGCTGTAGGGAAGAACAGACTCTCCATAGGCCTCCCGTAACATTATATAGGCTTCAACTGATGATTTGTTGAGACAAAAGCACAATTTCAAAGCCGCAAATTGTTCCTCGCGTGTTACCTAAATTGCATTGGTAGGCGATACTGAACATGTCTGAACTTGCCTGTTTCTCACAGGCAGGAACCAAGATTACCAACAATGAAATTGCTACGGCGTGTTTGTTTCACAGTAAGCTAACAGAATATAATAAGATTGAAATTTACTGCAAAAATTATGATCCTAAAAAATTATGATCATTCTTAACTGAACAGCCCTCGTATGGTGAAAGTTAGCAATGGAGAGGATAAAACAGTTGATACTCCACGGAACATAAATAGTTCGGCACAGGATAAAGACAAAAGCCAGCTACACGAATGACAATGACAGCTTAAAAAGCAGCGATCGATCGATGCTGTGTTATATTTGTTTACTTCATTGCCCTTATTGAAAGCTCCAGATGCAACTTTATGAAATGACACAGTGTTTGAACTTTTGAATGACTCTGCTCTAATTCTGAATTTTAGCACCAGAAAGTCGGTCCTGGTGGCTCAGTTGGTTATGCGTTGGCTTACTGATCCCAAGGTCGCGGGTCAAAGCCCGGCCTATACTCAATGACCTAGCTGACAATGGGCCATTAAATCTTACTCATTCACTATGGATGTATACTACCGAAGTATCTGGATGTCAATACCTTCAAATGACCCTCATGTAAAAAGTTTTTGGATCAAGTTTTTCAGCAGTACAGGCTGAATAATTGTATAAAAGAGAACTGATAACAATAATAATCAATGCACCGTCATTTTTTATTAACTGAGAAGATTATTTTCTAAATGGTGAGGCGATAAAGGACAGAACTCGGTTAACGCCTAATTGTGCCTTTTATAAGATGTTTCTCCCTTATGACGTCTTACAGCATTTAAGTTATTTTTACAGTCATCTCAGTTTACATTAGTTTGTGTTGCTTTTGCATGGGTTAAGGGTTTCGCTAGAGGGTTACACTTACGAGGGTGCTCTAAAAGGTTTCCGACCTCAACATGAAGATGGCAGCAATCGCACGAGGGCTGTTCAATAAAGAATGATCACAACTTTTTTGACAACGTACCTTTACTCATTCTCATAATTTTAGTGGCCCTTCTCAAAATAGTCTCCCCTAAATTCGATTCAGTTGTCCTTACGTTTCTGCCAGTCTTAAGACATGCTGCAAACCAGTTTTTGAAGGATCCTTCAAAATCTCCTCCGCAGTCTTCACCACTGCTTCTGATGACGGATAATGCCTCCCACGGAGACGTTTCCTCAAGTTAAGGAATAGAAAACAGTTACATCGGGCTAAATCTGGACTATAGGACGTTGTTATTTTGCAAGATATTCAGCAACAAAATTAGCAATATGCAGCCTGCTTCACGGAAATGTGGTCTTTTGCGCCGGATATGGACTGGCAATGTTTTCAGGACATCCCTGTAGTATTGTGCAGTTACTTATGTGTGTGCAGGTACAACATGCTGATAAACCATTCCATGCATATCAAAGAATGAGATGACCATAACTTTCCCAGCAGAAGCAACCACTTATGCTTTTTGGGGGTTGGTGATGAAGGAGATTTCCACACTGTGCTTTGCTGTTTGCTCTAAGGATGTAGCCAAGTTCCATCAGCAGTGATTACGTTTGAAAGAAACACCGAATCTTTCTCTAACATTAACTGCATGTTACCTCCATTGCAGCGGTAGGCGATACTAAACATGTCTGTATTTAACTGATTCTCAAAGATGGGAATCAGGAGCACCAACAATAAAACTACCACGGTGTGTTTGTTTCACATTAAGCTAACCGAATATAATAAGATTGAATTTTACTGCGAAAAGTTATGACCGTAAAAAATTATGATAGTTCTGTATTGAACAGCCCTCGTGAATAAAAGCTAGTGAATTTCGTTGTTCATCTGTTGAGCTGCTCACCCAAAAGCGAACACTGTTTTTGTTCGGCTGGGAAAGTGATGGCGACTGTTTTTGGGATAGTCATGGAGTTATTTTAATTAACTTAAAACACGAAAAATCACTACAGGAGAATGCTACGCATCATTATTTGACAAGCTGAAGGCAGAACATGCGCAAAGCCGGCCACATTTGCAGAAAAGGAAATCTGTTGCACCAAGACAACGCAGCATATCACACTTCAGTGGTTGCAATGGCAAAAATTCACGAATTACGGTTTGAACTGATTGACATACCAGATCTAGCCCAAAGCGACTTCGTTTTTTCCCTCATCTGAAAATTGCGCTCGGAGGACAGGTATTTTCGACAAATGAGTAGGCAATCAGCTTCGTCAACAATTATTTTGCAGAGAAAAGCGCCGAGGACTATTTGGACGGGTTACAGAGACGGGATCATCGCTGGCAGAGGTGTGTAGAGTTACAAGGAGACTATGTTGAAAAAACGCCGAGTACTATTTGGACGGGTTACAGAGATGGGAGCATCGCTGGGAGAAGTGTGTAGAGTTACAAGGAGACTATGTTAAAGAACGCCGAGGACTATTTGGGCGGGTTACAGAGATGAAAGCATCGCTGGGAGAAGTGTGTAGAGTTACAAGGAGACTATGTTGAAAAACGCCGAGTACTATTTGGACGGGTTACAGAGATGGGAGCATCGCTGGGAGAAGTGTGCAGAGTTACAAGGAGACTATGTTGAAAAACGCCGAGGACTATTTTGACGGGTTACAGAGATGGGGGCATTGCTGGGAGAAGTGTGTAGAGTTACAAGGAGACTATGTTGAAAAACGCCGAGTACTATTTGGACGGGTTACAGAGATGGGAGCATCGCTGGGAGAAGTGTGTAGAGTTACAAGGAGACTATGTTGAAAAACGCCGAGTACTATTTGGACGGATTACAGAGACCGGAGCATCGCTGGGAGAAGTGTGTAGAGTTACAAGGAGACTATGTTGGAAAACGCCGAGTACTATTTGGACGGGTTACAGAGATGGGAGCATCGCTGGGAGAAGTGTGTAGAGTTACAAGGAGACTACGTTAAAGAACGCCGAGGACTATTTGGGCGGGTTACAGAAATGGGAGCATCGCTGGGAGAAGTGTGTAGAATTGCAAAGATACTTTGTTGAAAAAAGTTCTGAACAAATGTCTAGTATTTTTATTAGGTCGGAAACTTTTCACACCACCTATGTATTATATATCCTTTACACACTCTTATCTTATGATTATTTATTCTCTCCTTTAATCGTTTAACATAACCTTTTTTATATTCATTTATTGTGCTCCTTATCCACTAAATTAATTTTATTTGCTTAAGCCTCTTCTACTCATTTATTTTATTTATCTCATTACCTAACGCAACTTTAGCTCTATTGCCCTACGCACATATTCTATCATTTATCACGTAACATAAACTAATCTAATATAAAGTAGCCCCTCCATTTCTAGTATTTTATTTTATCCTTTAATTGCCTAAATGTTTAAGACCACTCGCCTCTCACGAAGGCGTTGTCTGCATGCGGGTTTTCTCCAGTTTCCTTCGCCATTCATTGCACTTCTAATGATTTATTCTATGCTCTTGTCCGGGGAATGTGAATTCCTGCAAAGTTGTATGTGAAATTCTACACAATTAGAAGTTAAGTGTATTTTCACAAAGTCCCGGTTAGCGTAATTAAAATAATTTCAAAATTAAAAGATAATGTTTTACCTCATACACAGACTTGGGGACTATCGGGTAGCGTGGTTAAACTTGTCTTGGTCCATCGTGAAAATAGTAAAAGTAAAAGAATTACTATACACTTCTATGGTGATATAGGCGTGTTTGTTTCGAGAAAATGTTGACAATTGACTGTCAGTGAGTCTGAGTGACTCACTGACCGCCTGTAACTAAATAAACAGGTTTACCAACCAACAGATTTGAGGGAACTAACATATCTCCATTTCTCTGACAATTTTACCTGCAAAAAATTTGTAGGATTTCACAGCGACCCGTCTTATCACCTAATTGTGTTAGACCAATCACCCCTCACCAAGCCGGTTGTGTGGATGCGAGTTTTCTTCAGTTTGCTTCACCATTCATTCCTCCAAGTGCTCCATGGTCACCATTGCTGTCAACACCTTCACCTTCGTTTCATATATATATATATATATATATATATATATATATATATATATATATATATATACCTATTAACTATTGAAGTATTATATCCAAAGTATCGATAAATTTACTGTGTAATATAACTTTTTTGTACCAAAATGAGAAAGTAGGTTGCCGGTATCCTCTGAAAACTAAACGAAAAAGTGGTTTGCGGCTATCAAATGTTAAGCCCAGTGCGGTCTTTAGGCGCTACGGACTACCGATGATTTTACTTCTGTAAAATATAAACAACTATAAGGCAGAAATTATAGAAATACATGCCTTTTTATCAATATAACTTCTGGTACTTTACGGTTACACCACTCAAATTCCTACGTTATACATTACAATATTTTTTAATTTCTTATATCCTTTTGTAACACTACTTTTACACTGTCTATTATTTTCCAAGAAATCCTTTCTACTTTTCGCAACTGGTCTGTGGCCTATTTAAAGGTAACTCCAATGTTAAGTTATATCGGACGATGAATGAAATGATAATCAAATGAGTCCTTAGTACATAGAACTTAGACTTAGAAACATTGATCTTTCAAGACAAGAGAAAACGTTAAGATGTATTGGCCGATGAATGAAATGATGTTCAAATGTGTACAGGGCACATAGAGCTTAGAGTTAACTGACATCCCTTTTTCAGAATAAGAGAAAACCTCCAACGTTAAGTCATATCGGACGATGAATGAAATGATGTTCAAATAAGTACAGGGTACATAGAGCTTAGAGTTACCAGACATTTCTTTTACAGGATAAGGGAAAGCCTCCAACGTTAAGTCGTACTGGACGATGGATGAAATAGTCAAATGAGCACAGGGTACATAGAGCTTAGAGTTACAATATATTCATCTTTCAGGATAAGAGAAAACCTCCAACGTTAAGTCGTATCGCACGATGAATGAAATGATGTTCAAACGAGTACAGGGTACACAGAGCTTAGAGTTACCAGACATTCATTTTTCAGGATAAGAGAAAACCTCCAACGTTAAGTCATATCGGACGATGAATGAAATGATGTTGAAGTGAGTACAGGGTACATAGAGCTTAGAGTTACCAGACAATCATCTTTCAGGATAAGAGAAGACCTCCAACGTTAAGTCATATCGGACGATGAATGAAATGATGTTCAAATGAGTACAGGGTACTTAGAGCTTAGATTTAGCAGACATTTCTTTCTCAGGATAAGGGAAAACCTCTAACGTTAAGTCGTATTGTACCATGAATGAAATGTTCAAATGAGTACAGGGCACATAGAGCTTAGAGTTACCAGACATTCATCTTTCAGGATAAGAGAATACCTCCAACGTTAAGTCTTATTGCACGATGAATGAAATGATGTTCAAATGAGTACAGGGTACACAGAGCTTAGAGTTACTATAAATTCATCTTTCAGGATGAGGGAATACGTCCAATGTTGAGTCATATCGGAAGATGAATGAAGTGATTTTAAAAATGAGTACAGGCTACCTAGAATTCAACTTATCCAGGAAACTCACCCTGGCTAGATTCGAACTCGTAACCTATTGGCAGAACCTGTACTGCCTGCGCTACGGAGCTGGACCTAATTTCCTTACAGTAATAAGTTGCCTTTCGCCAGTTCGCCTACAGTATTGTGATTCTTCTTATATTGTGCATTCATTTTAATTTAAGAGAATTGTTTACTACAGTATTTTACTATAAAATTATAACTCTTACCATTCAATAATTTCTGTATCAATATAAAATTGGTTAAGGGAGGGGAGAAGTGGAAGATGTTAAATAGAGGATTTTAAGGGCTGCCAAGCGAATATTTATGGATGTGATGCATTTAAAATTTATAGGATATGGAGTAGTTTATATGAAGAGTCTGCTAAAAGCGTGCAGTTTGCATGAGTGTTAGCTAAAATGTGTATTAAATATGAGAAAACAAGAAATGTAAACGCTCCGAGGACATACAAAGCAACGGGTTGGATATTTTACGCCGTGAAATCTGACGTTCCACTTCCCCTCTGTCTGCCTGCTAACATATGAAACAGAACGTTGGATAAAACTGCAGCAAATGTTCTCGTAGGACTCTTGGGAAATCTTGAAGGAGACGGTTTTTTCCATCTACGACGTACTTACAGTTCAACTTTTACTTTCATCTGTCCTTGTGATCTCTTTCATATATAGCAACTATTTTAACCAACTAGAAATGTGTATAGATTCCGTCAAATATACAGATTTTGAAACACTTTGAATATAGAAGTTAGTTTAGACACTTTTGTAACATCAGCTGTAGCGATCTTGAGTCAACTATCGCATGCTTTGGTAATTTGTAAGAAGAGTGAATCCTACAAAGCAGCGCCACGATAACCTGTGTGAGTCGTATTCAGAAGATCCCGGGTTCAAAACTCTGCAGCTAACCAACGTGACCGAAATATTTTACGCGGTTTTCCACGGTTGCCGGGCGAATGCTTCTTTGTATAATTATATACAGGATGTTTCAAAATGACACCGAACGAACATATATAAGTAGTTTCTCAGCTTCTATGTGACACAGATAAATAGTTTTAACCGCCAGTACAACCATATAAAATGCTCCAAAATCAGTGTGGATAAGGCAGCTACAGGAACAACGCCGTGTGCCTCACACTATCAAAGTTCGCCGGTAGGTGACACACCGTGTCACGTGCAGTAGCTGTTTGTAAATATACTGGCATACTTCACGGTATAGTTATGTTCTGGACTTATGAACTCTGAAAGGAATGTGTTCACTACAGACATACACATGTATAGACAAGATGACGTAATGATACACGAGTTGCGCACAGATAAAAGCGCTGGGAAGATAACATGCAACCTACTTATTACACAAGCGGCAGCCCGTTGTGTAGCTTGTGACACTGGATATGAATATTGGTTTTTCAAAGCTTCTACATCACATTTATCTATAACGCTACTTATAATTTTACGCGCTTCCGAATGCATAACCTTAAATTTCTTAAGATCCTCAGACATGGTGAGAAGACTAGTAAATCTTACTGCACTGAACCAGTTCTATATCTTGCTACGCAAGTGACTTTCTGCAGGTGATTGCTGAATGTTTACTGTATTGCTCACTCGCTGCTTAACCGGACAACGGTTCACCTCTCCCACACACCTCATACCGCGGAGGTCATGAGTCCAGAACACATCTATAGCTTGCTACTATTAAGAATTTCTTTGCCTTATGAAACCGCAATAAAGAAACTATTGCTTATGAGTGTTTAATGTGTTCCAAAATTCCGTTATAGCAGTCCATGATGGCAAGTAAGTTGGTGGACATATGCAACTTAAACCTTTTAGAGAAGTTAACGTTAGTGAGATTGAGGATGGAAGCATTATATGATAAAAAGAACAGAACAATATTGTCGCGGCGAAAAAGCACGGAAGTTTCGGTGCCGAGAGAGAAGCGTGGTTTGTGTACACAAAAGAGAGTGCAGATAAAGGCAACAGACGGATAGATTTCACGTGGATAACGATCTTGCTTAAGCAGACAAACATAGCGATTGACATATAAGACTTGCCGAAACAAACAAACTGAGATAAATGGAAATTTCTAGTAATATATTGTTTATTCGGTTTCTTTATTCTTCTGGAAATATCTAAAATTTAGGAATGAGGTATTTAAGGAAGTGCCGACTTGCCAAGAGTGAGCTGTAAACAGAGTTGAGTTGCAAGTTGTAAAACAGTGAGTTGTGTAAGAAGAGTGTTGTTGTAACGAGAGCTGATGTTGCAAATTGGACGCTGTTTGTCATTGACCTTGGAAGATTGTCTTGTATTGGTGATGTAATGTTGCTACGTGAGAATTGAACAGTGTATCTCTACGGAAATACAGAACATTTAGAATTTCGCCAAATTGGACTTTTATTTCTACGAACCCACAAAGTCGCAAAATCAAAAAATTGTAAAGTCAACTAAAACTAAATGTCTTATGCAATGAGGCAAGCATTTTATTTTACTCTGTTTATTAATACTAAATAAAGCATTTGCATCTTAAAAGGAAGCTGTGTAAATGAGTACTCTTGGAACTGTCCAAGTCATTAGACCACTTTTTCACAAGTAACTGCTCCTTGCCCCATTACCTGAAAGCGAGGCTAGGGTCACTGTTAAAGAGCAATGCTTTTGTTTTCGTGACTGGTGCGTCCCAATAACATATTTTGAGGTTCGCACACCACTAGCTCCTACGTTGCCTCATTACAAAATCATGTGATTTTTAATGCTGCATAAAATTATATCTAACGGAATTTCGAAGCTGCAACCCCGAAATTGGGAGTAGTTAAGTTATAAACTACGCAACGGCTGTAATTGTTCGGTTTCGTGTTGAAACAACCTGTATAGAAATCTTTCCTTTCGTTATGCTTTGGTTCCCTGCCACGGAATGCTCCAAGGACCGATCCTACCCCTGGGAGTGCTGATTTTAAGTTCCGGGTATAGAACCGGTAACCACTTAGCATGAGGAGGAGCTACGCTAGGTAACGAGCCGTAATCTATGAAAGCCCACTTTTCGGCTGGGGATGTCGTGATGCTGGCCACATCTCCACCCCGTATCGTTTGATGATCGCCCACCTCTGTCTTGCGTATGTGGGCGTGAAATCGGCGGTTGGATTGTCAGGTTCTGGCTCGCTTGGGGGCTGCTACGCCGTGAAATAGTAGAACTAGGAAATATAACAGGATATCGAATAATAATGGAAGGAATAATAAAATTTTGGTATAGGTACTTGGCCAAAATGAAGAAATTATGAAATTATGCTTGAGACAGCAGAATCACTAGAGAACACAAACAGTTGGTGCGTAGAGATAGGAGGAATTATGGGAAAAATAGGAATTGGAGATATATGGAGATTAGGGGAAAGGAATACAAGCAATGTGGGTAAATTGATAAAATGCAGAATAAAAGATATAGAAAGGCAGGAAAAATGGGAAGTCTAGAAAATATGAAATCATTACAATTTTACAGACAAATAAGGAGAAACTGGGGACGAGAAGCATATGTAGATTACTGCAATAGGCAAGAGAGAGAAGGGCTAGCGTGGATGAGTGTGTGTGTGTGGGTGTGTGTGTAGTATTTAACGCCCGCTTTTACTACATACGGCATTGCAGGTAATGACGCCGAAGATACATGAGATAAAGATGCAGCACCGGTGGAATAAGATAGCGGGAGAAACCGGAGATCCCGGAGAAAACCCGCCCCAGCGCTGTGTTGTCCATCACAAATCTCACTTTGCAGTCGCCGGGGATCTAACCCGGGCGGCCTTGGTGAGAGGCAAGCGGTCTAACCACTGAACCACGGCGCGAACTGAGCTTGGACGAGTACAGGAGCAATATTTCTAAGACAGATAAGAGGTAGGAAAAAGGGAATTTGTGAAATGTCTGGGGGAAAAGAAAGTATAAGACACTATGTAACAGAATGCGAGGAGTTAGCAATATGGAGAAAAAGGTTTGGGAGGAAAAATTGGAGAAAGTAGAGAAGATAGTAGCTATAAAAGTGTTAACAGGAAAGGAGTTTTTACAAGTAAAATAAAAATGGACAAGAAGTGTAAAGTATTTAAGAAAGCAAGATGGGGGAGAAAAGGGACTAATTAAGTAACAAGGAAGCATGTAGGTTTAGAGCTAACTAGACGAGTAGAGGATCAGAGTGTCGTGTAAGCGAAGGTAGCAACAAGGTAAAGACAAATAAATGTAGCCTAAGTTGTAAATTGTAAAACTTTTGAAATATGCATAATAAATAATTAATTCATCCATTCATATAATTTTCGCTTTATACCTACATTTCATTTCTTTTCTGTTCACCGCCATATCAGACATTGGGCTGATTACCCATCCTGGGTTGCTATGATACTAAGTTTGATTGCTGCTCCATAGGCTACTGACCAAAGGTAGTAGATGTGTCTTGTGATCTTTCCGGAGT
The DNA here is from genome assembly GCA_030765055.1 of Mantis religiosa. Lineage (NCBI taxonomy): Eukaryota > Metazoa > Arthropoda > Insecta > Mantodea > Mantidae > Mantis > Mantis religiosa. The sequence goes on along the minus strand of JAUKNK010000021.1, from coordinate 1,969,135 downwards.
AAATTACGGGGAGAGCAGATCTTATTGTCACTCCGCAGTGGCGAAAGTCCACATTCACGTATGTAAAGTTTGTCTGGTTTAACTTGAAACATTACCTACTTAGCGCTACCCCTCCCTGTGACAAAACCGGGGTGACAAATTTCGTAAACATATTGCCACTGCTATCAATGATTGCTTAGTCTCCAACAGGTGTAAGACTTGCTTAGTTACAAACAGTGTTTCATATTGACAATGAAATGTGGTAATAATGGAAATATGGCGTCAAAACCCGCTTTGCATGACTTAATTAAGAGAAACAAAGATAAGCTCAAACGTTATACAGCAAATTCCATATCAATGTGATATGAATGGTATGGACACAAATCAAAGCAGATTTGACGAAATATAATGTGACATTCAAAGAAACAGACGTAACTGAGATCTCCGTAACGCAGTGTTAAAAGTTACTCCAAAAGATTGGAAGGTTTCATGTGAAGGGTGTAGAAGAAATGTACAGGGCAAAAGACGGATTAATTAATGTTATTGTGACTTTGAGGGTTAGTAAAATTAAAAGTATAGTTTCCAGGTATTTAAAATGCTCTTAACATCCGTAGAAAGACAGTTTGTACAACCCTTTGCAGCAGGATGACGTAACACACTCCAGCACGGTCTCTCGTGATCAACACACGTAAACAAACAAAAGAATTCACTTTTAAATCACTACACAATTATCAGCTCTCAACTTGTAACTCGGTATAGTTCAAAGGTTCATTGACAGCTCCATTCACTCACTAGAAGCTTCGCTGCACCACTGAGCTGTCCGTGTCTGAGCTGAGCCTTCAGGATGGCGACGGAAGGAGAGGAATTATCCAGACCTCGCTCTGTTTCCCTCTCTATCCCTCGGCAAGCGTTAAGCCTTCTTCCACATGTGGGCAAGCCTTGAGCACTATTTGTCTCTTTCTTTCCTACCCACTGGCTTGTCGCTACTCCAACGATCGGATGACAATAAAATGGGCAATTTCATCGTAAACTTAGAAAAATACTGAGTCTGAATCGGACGATTATTTTAAAGAATGCATCCGATGGCAATGGAGCTTTGGATATAAGCAACTTACCTTGACCCTCCTAAAGGACGGTATATCTATACTACCGCCATCTACCAGTAGTCTTCAAAGCGCTAGGCCATAACTTTTGTACTAATAAGAGGATATCCTTGCAACTTTGGCATAATATAATACACAATTGGGAGATTACATTACACTATCTGCATCTCAGAGAAAATGCTAGAAGTGTCCTCCACCAGGGTCTATGCATGTTTGTACTCGTCTCACTATATTCCCTGAAGTTTTACCGAGAGTATTCTCGTCAATGTTAGAATGGATTCCTTGAGAACACCAATTGCCAGTGGCCTATTCTTGTACACTCTATTTTTAGATACCACCACAAGAAAGCATCCAGTGAGGTTAGGTCACGGGATCTGGGGGGCCACAGACCTTTTGAGATTATTCGATCACACTGGCCAACAAAAAAAATAATTTTTGAATGTTTTGCACACTTCATTAGGCAATTCCTACTAATTTTGGGTTGAGAAAAACAAATATGGCAATAAAAATTGTTTATTAGCTGAAGTTTATAAGATGTACACAAGGTGGAAGTATTAAATATTACCGGATTGAGAGAAAAGGATACATTTTAATTACATACATGCTAACGACAATAAAAGTGCATTTGACTTTTTTAAGTGGTAATTACATGCTAATAGTTCTAAATTGTTGGAAAAATACTCCGCAGATAGTCATGCCTGAAGAGAATCATGTGGCGGCCTATTGACTTCGTCGTCTTTTACCTTGCCTCTTGAGATGGAGTTCCGCAGAATCCCTATACAAAGACCAACAGTAATCCGCAAGCATTACTTCATTACAGTGGCCCTGTTATCTTTGTTCCATAATAGAAATGTCCTGATGGAATCTCTCTCTTTTTTCATCACTAACAGCTCCACAACTAGGAGGGAAGATGTCTAGGTGGGAGTGGAGAAAATGGATCTTGAGGGCTTCCCAAGCTCCGTTTTCTTTCCCCTCCAAAATTTGGCCAAATGCAGGATCCTTTACAAGTTCTCTGATTGTGTTATGTTATTTGACAGGTGTGCCAACTCCCAAAAAAGAAATCCGCCAAATTTAAAATCTCCACTCTAACAAATGAAATGCTACTTTATGTTCAAAACAAGAGTTAATCTATCATTTTATGGTGATTTCTGAATTCAGCAGCTGCGAATACATGTAAATTCACTATTTTTAAGTCCAAAGCAATTTTAGTGTTGCCCAGTGTTATCAAAGAAATTGGTTACACGTACCATGGTGTCATTAGATGCATGGCACGTTGCTCCATCTTGCTGGAAATAACTTTCTCTCAATTCGATATCATGCAGCTGCTCCACAAATGTCTTAAAGATACCCATATACACTTCAACGTCTACAGTCGTATCATGTATAGATGCTGGTGGAGGACTCTTCCAGCATTTTCTCTGAGATGTAAACAGTGTAATGTAATCTCCCAATTATGTGTTATGTTCTCCAAAAGTTGTACGTGTGTCCTGTTATTGGTTCAAAAGTTATGGCGTATTGAAATGGTTCAGATTTATATGGATTACACTGTACAATATAACCACGTGGAGTCAATTGGAACGTTGGATGGGATTGGATTACTCTCCGGAGGAAATTTTGCAGAGCAACCAGTCTATGCCCCAAGATAGCGGGCTTTCCAAGGAGTCACGACAGTACCGAGGGCAGCACCCTACACTTTAACAGTAGGAAACTTCCCGGCTGGCCAGTACTACCGGTATCCCATCCACCGTCGTCCTGAAGCGACCCACTAGGCCGGCCCAGAGATCGGAGACCATCCTACCGGAGGAACATACATCGTGCTATGCAGCACTCACATTTTTACCCCAAATGAGACCAACAGAGTAGAGATGGTGTGTAAGGATAATGGATAGGAAATTCCGAGGATGAAATTAACTTACTCAGAAATCGTCTGGTGACCCGGAAAACCCCCTAAAAACATATGCACCAGGTAGACCGGACACGGGAGTCGAACCAGGACCTACCGAAGGTGGGACACAGATGGAACAGTTTGAGCTATCCCGCCCGGTACGGTATATGTATAAGAGGTGCGTTAAAGTTATAACACCCATTTTTTCAGGATTGCGACCAGATAGAACTTTTTTTTAAACACACGTGGACTTTTTGTGAATGCGTGACATAGGTGGGTGCACTGTACAATGCATAGAACTCTAGTGGCAGCGACGAGAGCTAGGACTGTTTTTGATACACAAAATGGCGACGTTTCCATTGCAAGAACAGCGTGTAATCGATGTTCCATTCATGCAGGCATCACCCGTCAACATCGCCTCAAAATTTGCCACGCGCACAGCCTTGTCATCATCCGTCCGCAATTGCTGCAACCACCTGGAAGACGCAGTCACTTTTCGCATTTTCAGATCTTCATGCAGGATTGTGTGCACAGATCCCAAGAAAATACCAACGATGTCTACAACGCTCATTTGGCAATCCTCCAAAACAACGCTCTCCACTCGCTGGATCATGTCGTCAGACCGGCTAGTGCGAAGCAGTGGCTGTCTTAGTTTGTTGTCACACGATGTTCTACCTTCATTGAGCCATCACACCCAAGAACGCACATTGGACACATCCATGGTACCGTCACCACATGCCTCACTCAACTGGCGATGAATTTCAATAGGAGTTACACCTTGAAAATGGAGAAAACGAATAATTACACGCTGTTCTTGCAATGAAAACGTCGCTATTTTTAGCATCAAAAACAGTCATAACTCTCGTCGCTGCCGCTAGAGCTCTATACATTGTACGGTACTGCCATCTGTCAGGCATTCACAAATAGTCCACGTGTAATTTGTTTTAAAAATAACTAGAAGCACCTGTCTGGTCCTAGTCCTAAAATGAAAACAGGAGGTTTTATAACTTTAATGCACCTCCAACTACCGCCATCGACCAGTAACCTTTGAAGCGCTCCGCTTGAAAACATTAAAGGGATAGTTACCAGGGCTGTACAATAAAGAATTACCATAATTTTGTTTTGAAAACCTACTACCTTTACTCATCCTCATAATTTTGATGGTTCTTCTCAGAATAGTCTTCCCTGAATGCGATGCACTTGTCCCAGCGTTTCTGCCAGTCTTCAAAGACATGCTGCAAGCCATTTTTGAGAAATCCTTCAAAATCGCCTCCGCAGCCTTCACTGCTGCTTCTGATGATGGATGATACCTCCCACGAAGGCGTTTCTTCAAGTTAGGCAATAGAAAATTGTCACATGGGGTTAAATCCGGACTATAGTGAGGGTGAAGGATGCTCGCTTTGATTTTTGCAAGATTTTCAGCAACAACATTGGCAATATGCGGCCGTGCATTATCGTGGCGTAGCTTCCAGCCTGCTTCACGGAAATGTGGTCTTTTGAGTCTGATACGAACTTGCAATGTTTTCAGGACATCCCTGTAGTATTGTCCAGTTACTGATGTGTGTACAGGTACAACATCCTGATATACCGTTCCATGAATATCAAAGAATGAGATGACCATAACTTTACCAGCAGAAGCAACCACTTTTGCTTTTTTGGTGGTTGGTGATGGAGGAGATTTCCATACTGTGCTTTACTGTTTGCTCTCAGGATTAAAATGATGTAGCCAAGTTTCATCAGCAGTGATTACGTTTGAAATAAACCCCGGATTTTCCTCTAATATCAACTTTAACTGTATGCAGACCTGCAGGCGAATGTCCTTTTGTTCGGGAATCAAGTCTTGGAGCCCATCGAGCACAAACACGTATCATGTGTAATTTTTCTGTCCCGAACGTGTGGGTGGCACACAATGAACTGTTCAGTATTTCAGAAAGTGATCTTGAGGTAATTTGTCGATCCTCTCTCACAATGGCAGCAGCAGTGCTGATAATTTCTTCCATAAGAACAGTAACTGGAGCACCGGGTCCAACTTCCTCTGAAATTGATTGTCTCCCCTCTCTAAACGTTTAAACCACCTTGGAGCCGTGCGGCAGGGAAGAGCGGACTCTCCATAGGCCTCCTGTAACACTGTATAGGCCTCAACTGAAGATTTATTGAGAAAAAAGCATAATTTCAAAGCCGCATATTGTTCCTCGCGTGTTACCTCCATTGCAGCTGTAGGCGATACTGAAAATATCTGAACTTGTCTGGTTTTCACAGGCGGGAACCAGGAGTACCAACAATGAAACCACTACGGCGTGTTAGTTTTACATTAAGCTAACAGAATACAATAAGATAGAATTTTACTGCCAAAAATTATGACCGTGAAAAATTATGATCATTCTTTACTGAGCAGCCCTCATACAATAAAACCAGTGACGCGGAGTCAATCGGAATGTTACATGAAAGTGATGCGATGTGGGATTAGACAGTCATAGGTTACTAACCGACAACAAGGTGGGCAATAGTGCGCGCGCTTTCTCTCTCTTTCCCTAAGTCTCGTATTTCAAGATAAAGCAAACTACTGGTATGTTGAACAAGGCAGCGTTTGAGTGGTCGCAAAATAATGAAACGTGCAAAGAGGATATTCCAAATTATTGTTCTGAGCTGAATTAAAGTCAGTGGACTGGCCCCGTAGCTCAGTCGGTAGAGCACCTGCCTACCGTGTTAGGGGTCCCGGTTTCGATTCCCGGCGGTGGGGGTGGGGATTTTTCTCCGACCAAGATATTTCCCCATCTTCCCCAGAGTCTGGAAGTATGAATGAGAGTGTGAATGTGTGCGTGTTGTAATGATAAAAATCCCAAAGATAACGAGTTAGCACCTTCAGTATGTTCCAAAGGAGAACGGCCGCCGATATGACCATAGTAGTTAAAGGCGGGGTATAAATGGAACAAGCAAACAAAAAAAAAAGTGATGAGAGAAGAGCGACTCTCAGCAATGAAGCTATACCGTCAAAAGGATTCAGCAGATATGGGGCATTGTTCTAGAAATACATATTGGAAGCTGCGCCTTAATACAGCGTAGGGTCACCGAATCGTCTCTGTGTAGGCAGAGCTCACCAAAGAGGACCTTAATCCGTTCAAGAAGAAGATGAATAAGCAGTATAATACATGAAGTGTAAGTCCTGGACTTTCTCTGATCTTCTCCCTGTACGCTGATTACCTTTCCACTTGGTTTCCTTTTGTCGTAGCGCCGGGCGCCTCTAAGCTTCCAGCTGTTGTCATGGATTATCTATGTAAATATTTATTGCTTATTTTAAAAGGAACTCTAACTTTTAGGAAAACATGTATTGTCAGTAATGTATAGCAGAATTATTTATTATAATATTGTGACTTTGTGGGTTCGTAGAATTAAAGTCCAGGTTGCAGAAATTCAAAATTGCTCTTTATTGCTGTAGACAGTTTGTAGAGGACATGGAAAAATTAATGAAACATGAAGGTTTGAAGAAAAAGGAACTTAAGGTAGAAGCCCCGAGAAAAAGAAACCCTCTGTTAATTATGTATGACATATCAGCAAATGAAAAGGAAGAAGATATAAAAAGAAATATATATGATCAGAATTTTACTGAAAGCATAAGTTGGGAAGAATTTGAACAACAAGTAACAATGAGATTCAAAACTGGCCCAAGAAACAGAAACACAGTACATCACGTTATAGATGCAACACCAAAAATGAGAAAAATGCTACTAGAAAGTGGACGATTATACATTGGCTTTCAAGCAGTAAATATCAAAGATTATGTTGTAGTAGCACGCTGTATGAAATGTCAAAACTATGGACACATAGCCAAATACTGTACTAGAAACATAGTAGTTTGCTCGCACTGTGGTGAGCAAGATCATAATAAGCAAGAATGTACAAAAAAGGAACAACCAGGTGTATGTGTACCATGTTTGGATAGATTGAAATCTATGAAAGCAAGAGATCCTAATAGACAGTTCACTCAGGATACCAGTTGTAAAGGAGGGAAAGAATGTCCAATATACAAGATGCAATACGAGAGATTAATATATAGAACCAATTATGAATAGCTTCTCAAACAATGATACTGAACATACTGGAAATAAGAAGAAACATATCTTGAAAATTGGACAAATAAATGCACAACGATCCAAAACTGTCATGATGGAGTTAAGAAAGTTATCTGAGGAAATGTGTATAGATGTCTTATGTATACAGGAGCCATATACATTACGAGGAAAACCAGTACACACAGCAGTTACATCCCGAAAGATATGTGATGGAGAGGATCCTAAGGCTTTACTTATAATAAATAACAAAAACATACAGGTGCTAAAGATAAGCCAATATTGCGATGAACATGTAAATTGTGTTCAAATTCTCTACAAAGGATTAGACATTATATGCTGTAATCATTACTTCCAATTTATGGATGAAATTGAAATACATCTAACAAAAATGCAGAGAATATTAGACACCTATATGAATAAAGCCATAATCTATGTAATGGATTCTAACGCTAAATCACAACTATGGTTAGTAAAAATCCTGATATAAGGGGACAAAAGCTGGAAGAAGTGATAACCAGTTATCAATTAGAAGTCGTTAACAAATACAACAATCCTTACACATTCGAAAACAGAATTGATGCGACTGAAAATATTGATATTACATTAGCAAAAGGATTCATCTATGATAAAGTGAAGAATTGGAAGGTAGGGCAACAACTAACTTCCAGCGATCACAACTTAATATATTTTGACTTGGAAGTAGAAGGAACACCCACCGAATCAGTAAGAAGAGGTAAAAATAAATACAGATTAAAAGGAGCAGACCGGCAAAAAGTGAGAGAAAATTATAATGCACCTCAGACCTCAGAAAAATGGGATATAAGTAAACGTGCATACGATCTCACTAAGAGTATACAACAAGCCATGGAAAAAGGACTAATAAAGAACAAAGAAAGAATAACAAGCAAGGCAATTTGGAATGATCAATTACAAAAACTCAGGAGAAAGGTGAGAAAAGCCAGAAGAATATACCAAAAAAGTAAAACAGCAAATGAACGTGAAGAAAATCTACTACGATATCGAGAGCTTAAGGAAAGATATAAATTAAAATTAATAGAAGTACGGAAGTCATCATGGGATAACTTCGTAGAAGAAAATACAAAAGAAAATATATGGGGTGTTCCCTATAGAATTGTGATGGAGAAAATCGCGGCACCAGAAATGTTATCCACATTAGAAAAGGATGATGGACAACTAACTACAACATGGTATGAATCTGGGAACTATTTATTGCATAAATTGCTACCGGATGATAAAACAGAAACTGATACAGAAATTCATAACCAAAAGAGAAGAGAAATGGAGCAAGAATATAACAATAATAGAGTTATATATCCCTTTGATATCTCGGAAGTGAAATTGGCCATCCGTGAGTTAAGAACGAAAAAAGCTCCAGGACCTGACGGAATACAAACAGAAGTATTGCAGAATCTTGAAGGACAAATAGCACCATATTTATGTAAACTACTAAATGACTGTCTTGTGGAAGGAAGAATTCCTTATTGTTGGAAGGAAGCAAATGCAGTAATTCTAAAGAAATCCAAAGATAAAAATCCGCTACATCCGAAAACTTATCGGCCTATATGCCTATTAAACACCTTAGGCAAGATTCAAGAAAAATTGATATATAAAAGAATAATTGAATTTAGATCATTACTGGGCATGACAGATAAACAATATGGTTTTCGTAAAGGAAGATCCACAGAGAATGCAATTAATGCAGCTATAACACATGTTCATACAACACCTTCTAAATATATAGTTGGAATATTTTTCGATATAGCAGGCGCATTCGACAATCTTTGGTGGCCTGAACTTTTTAGAATATTAAGAGAACAGGATTATCCAGCAACTATATATAATAGTTTACTAGACTATTGTAAAGACAGGAGGGTACATCTATTAGGAGAAAATACTGTGTTAACAAAGAATATAACGAAAGGCTGCCCACAAGGGTCAATCTTAGGACCCCTATTTTGGGACATCATGACTGAGCCATTACTAAACAAGTTAACACAACAACAAGAAGTGGGTGAAATCATAGCCTATGCAGACGATCTCATGATCCTAATAGATGCCGGAAATAGGAATGAAATTGAACGTAAGGCAAAGATAGTGATAGAAGAACTACAAAGATGGTGTGATGAAGTCAAATTGGATATTGCACCACATAAATCCGCCTACATGATCCTTAAAGGAAGCCTTCAGAGAGATCCAACTATCAAAATCAAAGGTATAAACATCAAAAGGAAAAAACATTTCAAATATTTAGGTGTATACTTGGACGAGAAATTAAACTACGATCAACATATAGGAAGGACCACAACCAAAGCAACAACAGTTATGATGAAATTGGCCACTATGACTAGACATAACTTTCGATTACCACTAGAAGCTACAAAGTTATATCAAACAGCAATATTAAGTGGAATATTAGGATACGCAGCAGGGATCTGGGCCCATAGAGCCAAATTAGGCAAAAACATCAAAATATTAAGAAGATCACAAAGACAAGTAATAGATAGAAGCATGGGCCTAGTTAAAACAACTCCAAATACGGCACTGTTGGTAATTCTGGCCATATGGCCAATAGATCTTGTTATAAGAAGACGTGGTGGAAAGTTTTGGTTGAGGAAAAAACACTACAGTAAAGTGAAGGAGATAATTGGGAAAACATGCTACACAGAGAAAGAGATCAACGATGCCTTGATTTTAGAATGGCAAACCGAGTGGAACAACATCAAAGAAGGAAGAAGAGCATACGAACTGTTTCCCAGTATACGAGAACGTTTGAAAATGAGCAGCATCAAACCCAAAAAAGAAGGAGTGCAGTTTATCACTGGACATGGACCTTTTGGTACATACTTCAAGAAGATTGGCAGTAGTGAACACGATTTATGTACCAGATGTAATTCCAGAGCAACACCTGAACACATACTATTTGAGTGTGAAATATATTCAACTGAACTTCAAACTGGTAGACAGCTCTTAAGTGGCAAGCGGATGTGGGACATTGTCAGACATAGTGAAAGTTATAGAATACTGGAAGATATGGTAAAGCTGGTATCCGACAAGGAGATGGAAAGTTATAGACAGCAACAGGAGACTCAACAACTACAAAGAGCTCGACAACAAATACAAGTCCAGGAAGATGTATCACCCAGAAGGTCATCTCGAATTCAACAACAAGGGCAACATCAACAAAGACGACCGCCTGTAGAGGACCAACCACTGGACCGTGAGGTCATCATAGAAGAGGAAAGCAACATCAGCCGAAGAAGAGGATACTGGGTCACATTGAGGAACACCGATGAAGCATGAACTCCAGAATAGTTAATAGTTAAGAGGGAACTTATAATAACATTTAATCCCCAAATTATATTATATTATTCGCACAAAATAAGTTAGGGATAAACAGGAACACAATCATAAGTTACAGATGGTTAGAGTAGACATCAGTGGTCAATAATTAAGTTTTGATCTTTGTTTATAACATATTAGTTTTTGAAGAAAAGAATTGTATTTATATAAAGTTAGGACCACTGACATATAACATAGGGAAAATAGGTTGTTGAATTACGACAACTTAGGTTATAGATTGTATTAGCTTTAGGCATATCTGCAAAATCTAAAAAATTGTAAAAACAATTGTAAAAATTATTATAAATAAAGTTATAGACCTGCAAATATGTTCTGGTATAGACTCTAGATGCCAGAACATAGAAATGCAGATGTTATTTTTTTTATTTTTTATTTTTTATTTTTTTTATTTTTTTTTTATTTTTTTATTTTTTTTTTATTTTTTTATTTTTTATTTTTTTTATTTTTTTTATTTTTTTTTTATTTTTTTTATTTTTTTTATTTTTTTTTATTTTTTTTATTTTTTTTTGTAGACAGTTTGTACAACCTTGGCAGCAGAATGACGTAACATATGACCACACAATCTCTAATGGTTTCTCTGCAATCGGGAATAAACAAAAGAGTTCACTTTGAAAGAGTAGAGCCAGACTAAAGAATTCAATGCCATAGCTCTAACCAACTGAGCTACTATGAGGGTTATAAGAACCATTACTAACACCCATACCAGATGCTCCTGTAAAGATCTTTTTGAAAGATTGAAGGTATTAACGCTTCCTTGAATGTATATATTCTCGATCCTTAAATTCTTTGTATGCAATCATGTCTTATTTGATACAATTAATGTAATTCACAGAATAAACACTAGACAAAGGTATAATATCCATTATCCCAGTGCTAAACTTTCTTGCTTCCAGAAAGATGTGCATTATGAAACTATCAAGATATTTGGCGCACTTCCTAATGTTCTTAAAGAAAAAGTTGATAGTTTCGGTGCTTTTAAAAAAGCTGTTAGAGAGTACCTTTGCTCAAAATATGTTTATTCTGTACAAGATTATCTGAATGACAAATTATCCTGATAATGCTTCTGTAGCTCTATAAGTAGTATCTAACTATTCCAATGACAAATCATTACTTATAAATATTTGATGCAAGTTGAAAGTTACTTTAATGTATATGTATTTAATAAATAAAAAGAATGGTATCCATTGCAAAAAGGTTGAGACGTACTGGCATAAGCCAAGTGAAAGCTGGTTTAAAAAGTGTTTCCTTTTTGTATCATATATAATTATTCCTGCTTTGTTTTCCATATTACTGTTCATATTGCCTGTATACTATAATATGCATCTTATGTTAACTTTTGTACATATATATGCCATTAAACTTTATACCTCTGGACATGATCGATGTTCACAGCCTTTTCTGGCTACAAGTGAACCTACTGAACGCAAATCCATCTAATCTATGGCCAACATGCCGACATGACATTAAATTCTCCAACTGATTCATGTGCTTCCGGGTAGACCACTAGAGTTTCTCATCTACTATTACACACGCAGCTTTTGTGGCGACTTACTATGCTGTAAGTACTTAAGTCCCAGGCTTCATAGTTAAACCATTATGTTATTTAGGTAAACTGATGAAAATAATCATTACTTCTACACTAGCCGTGTGTAGGCCAAAGTTTGAATGCATAGAGTCAGACTGAAAAATGTAATGCCATAGCCGGGATTTGATTCACGGATCTCTTGCGTGTCTCAGAGCATTCCCGTAGGGGAGGGGATCTGTCCCCTTCAGCTGCCGTGGTGTGGGCGCTGCGGATCCCCAGCACTCGTAGTACCTCTGACGTTACTGGAGTAACCTCGGGCCGAACATTCGAGCCCCTCCCTCATTGGGAGTTGTTCGGATTGGGTTGGACTCGAGGGGGCAGTGGTTCCCGATACCCATGGAGTATTCCGTTGCTTTTCCTGGGTCGGTAGGATTAAGCTCCTACATTAGCTATACCATTTCCTCTCCCTCTCATGTTATAGGACAACTCTGGTAGGCTGTGTCGGTCAACTGTGGGCAGAAGCTTGCGTGTTGGAACTTCTCGGCTTCGCCATGGAGTGGAATCTGAGGTTCTACTGCCGGGTCGAGCTTTGACCTGGTTCCCGCCTCTGTGCCACCATCTAGCAGTTTGGGTGGGTCTACACGAGCACATTTCAGCTGAATAGTCAAGCCAGTAAATTTTAAGAAACTCTGAGTTTTTCTACCGCTTAGGTTTTCCATTCCTGCAGCCCATATGTCATCTGCCGTACCTACCAGGGCTGCATGCACCAGATTTTACTGCGTTTCAAGATTAGGTAGACTGAAGTGTATGACAGAAAATTCTGCATTTTTATTCCCAATTTAATTTCTTAAGATCCGTTACACCACGGTTCATTTTTTGTAAAACTCGTGATTTTCATGAAACAATACGTTGGAATCACTCTGAACTCTTGCCCGCTAGATACTTGAGGTGCCACTTTTTAAACAAAGAGTAGCAATACTTTACGTTACGTTGTCGATTTTTCATAGTATCTTCACATATAGGTAATACAGAATATTTTGTTATTAATTACATAAATTATGAAATAATGGTTTCTTTATTTGTGTTGGTTAAATGCTTAGATAAGCATGCGAACATTATTTCAATGATCTAGCGTTTAAACACTAGCTTGCTTTTTCAAAGTTTGTGTTTAAGCTTAAAGTTACTTTATTTTCTTACGTTTTTTCACTGAAATCGTCAGTTTTGGTGAAATTATCGGGTTGTCTCATAAATTCGTTCGATTCTTGTTACGTGTTTACGACTAAGAACTCCTGGGAACACTGCATGCCCCCATTACTTTTACGACAGAGAAATTGCCCAATAATATGTGGTTTGTTTACAATTACAATAATTGAAAAGAATGCTATGAACACAAACCACAGCGACCTCACGGCCAAAGGTAAATAGGACAACCTATGTAATAATTGGTAACCAAACTTCACTACGAGTTTTTGGATGCAACAAGCTGGAGTTGTAACTAGTGAATGTTAATATGCAAGGCAAGAAGGAACATTCTCGACATTTAATGCTGTTTTATTACCGTAAAGGTAAAACAGCCTCACACTCAACGGAAAATTTGTGCTGTTTACGGAGAATACGAAGTGACGAATCGGGCATGTCAAAAATGGTTTACTCGATTTCGAGCTGGGAAATTCTCTGTGAAAGACAAACCTCGTTCTGGACGACCTGTAGGCCGCGCCGTGGCTCAGTGGTTACACCGCTTGGCTCTCACCAAGGCGACCCGGATTCGATCACAGGCGACCACAAAGTGGGATTTGTGGTGGACAACATGGCGCTGGGACGGGTTTTCTCTGGGATCTCCGGTTTTCCCCGCCATCTCATTCCACCGGTGCTCCATCTTCATCTCATGGATCATCAGTGTCATCTTCTGCGGTGCCGTATGTAGTAAAAGCGGGCGTTAAACACTACACATTTCATTTGAACGACCTGTGGTTACGGATGACGAAAAGATAAAGAACATGATTACGAACAACCCCAGAATAACAACCCGGGAGGTAGGTCAGGAGCTAAACTTATCTCATGCAACTGTAGCCAGGTGTATTTAGAAGCTTTTGGGGCGTAATTAAAGGCTTTTGCGACATACTTACTGGCTTTTTGTGGAATTTAGATGTTTCGGAGACATGTTTAGGGCCTTTTGGGCCGTATTTACTGACTTTTTTATGTATTTAATGACTTTTGAGGCGTATTTAGTGGTTTTCGGGATTTATTTGAGGGTCTTTTTGCTGTATTTGGCAGCTTCTTGGGGTGTATTTAGGATATTTTAGGATATTTTTGCTGTATTTTCAACCTTTTGGGGCGTATTTATCTGCGTTTTTATCTTAAAAGTATTTAAGACTTCTTAGGGTGTAATTGGTGTCCTTTTAGTGCATTTAAGAGCTCTTGCGGCGTATTTATGGTTATTGTGATGTATTTAGAAGCTTTATAGGCGTATTTGGCGTCTTTTTGTTGAATTTGACTGCTTTAGAGACGTATTTAGAGGCTTTTTGGAGCGTACTTAGTGGCTTTAGGATGCATTTGGGAGCTCTTTTAACTGTATTTAGGGGCTTTCGGAACATATTTACTGGCTTTTTGATGTACTCAGAAGCTTTTGGGGCGCATTTAAAGGCCTTTTGTTGTATGTAGGGATTGTAGGGCATATTTAAACTCCGTTTGCATATTTAAGGCCTTTTTTGGCATATTTAGATACTTTTACGACGTATTTCTGCCCTCTTAGGGGAATTAGCAGTTTTTGGAGACGTATCGAGAGGATTTTGGGACGAATGTACTATCTCTTTTATGTATTTAGAGGCTTTGGAGGCGTATTTATTGTCCTGTGGGGTGCATCAGTGACTTTATGGTATAATAATGGATGTATTTAGGGCTTCTTGGGGGTGTATTTAGGCACTTATAGCTGTGCTTAGAGGCTTCTTGGTGTGTATTTGGGATAGTTTTGGTGTGCTTAGCAACATTTGGAACGTATTTACTGACTTTGTTTGTAAAATTTAGAGGCTTTTGAGGCGTATTTATGTCATAAGTTCCAGTGAGAGTAATTTAGAAGAACAAGATGAAAAATTTATGTAAATGTGAAAGTTTAAGGAACAATGTGAGAAATACATGTGAGAGTGTAAATAAGATATTCGTTCTTATTTGTCTTAGTTTTCCAAACTTCTCTCAAAGGTAAGATTATTTGGAAAACTTTTGTTAAAGTTTAAACTAAATTACTTGTAATCTATCTCAAAAGCATTCCAAACTGATTATTCCTCTAATTCATGTTAATGGAGTTGACTATGTAGTTGAATGGCATAAAGCGGAAGCATGAAACTGCAAGCTCATATATACACGCAATGAGAGGGCTGATATATGACGCCTGCCTGTTATACTTGTACGACATGATCATCGTCGGCAAGACTTTCGATGACCATCTCGAGGATCTGGAGTAAGGTGCTACAGAGATAGTAGGCAACAAACTTTAAGGTGAACGCAAAGAAGTGCTAGCTCTTCTGCAAGGAAGTCAACTACCGGGCAACATAGTCTCGCCAAACGGAGTGGCCACAAACACATAAAAGACACAGGCCGTGAGAAATTGGCCTCGACCGAAGGATATGCGAGAGTTGCGCAATTTCCTGGGGCTGTGCAGTTATTACCGCCGCTTCATAAAAGGCTCCTCCAACATCGCGACATAGCATGTCCTATCCCAGATACAGGCCGGCCAAGAGAGAGTGATAGCCTACTGCAACAAGACGGTATCCAAGGCAGAGAAGAACTAATGCGTCAACCGGTGAGAGTTACTGGCGGTGGTAAAGACTTTGGAACACTTCCACAAGGACCTGTATGTTCAGCCATTCCACCTGGCGACTGGCCATTCCGCCTTAACCTTGCTGCTCAGCTTTAGGAACATGGAAGGCCAGACAGCACGTTAGGTCCAGAGGCTGCAAGAGTGCGACTTCACCTCTCAACATCGTAGAGGGAAGAGCCACGGCAACGTAGACGCCATGTCCTGAAGACCCGGTCCAGAAGTGTGTGGCCAGTGCACAAAAGGGAAAGAGAAGGAGCGTGCCGCAGCTGTCAGAGTAGTCACGGCAGTGTCTGCGGATGCCTGGGGTAGCGCAAGCCTGAAGAGGGAGCATCTGGCGGACGCAGTCTTACGGCCCCTCTTGAGAGAAGTGGAGACAGGGACAAGACCAACCTGGGAGGACGTCGCACCAAGGGGCGCCACATATAAGTCGTACTGGGCCCAATGGGACTCGCTGATGATCAGAGTAGGCGTGTTATTTCTGGTATGGGAATCACGTGATGGGAAGACGCAAAAAGAACAGTTGGTACTTCCCCGAAGTAAGGTTCCGGAAGTCTTGGAGGAAGTTTACGCCGGAACTTTAGGCCACTTGGGAGCAAACCGGACAATCGATAACCTCCCACAGCGCTACTACTGGCTGAGAGTTCGAGCAGACGCTGTGAGATGGTGCCATCAGTGCACCATTCGAACGGTTCGCCGCCGATATAGCTGGACCATTCCCAGTGTCCGACGGAGGCAAGAAGTACCTAATGGTGGTCGTGACTACTTCACCAATTGGACGGAGGTGTATGCCATTCCGAACCAGGAGGCAAAGGCAATCACAGACGGCCTCGTGGAGCAAGTGTTCTGCCGATTTGGGGCTCCGTTAGAGCTCCACAGCAACCATGGTACCAATTTTGAGTGCAACGTATTAAGAAGGCACTAGAAAGGCTTGGGGTTAACAAGACCCGCACAACACCTCTACATCCCCATTCGGATGGCATGGTTGAAAGATACTTGAAGACCTTATAAGAACACCCGAGGATGGTCGTGGCCAGTTATCAGCGAGAATGGGACGTCAAGGTGCCACTGTGCTTGCTGGCCTACCGCTCGTCAACACACGGCACCACTGCGATGACGCCAGCAAGCTTAATGTTTGGCCGAGTTACGCCTCCTTTGTGACTTTTGGAAGCCCTCCGGACGCAAAACAACCAGCAACCGAGTATGTGGAGAACCTGGTGGACCAGCTCCACGGCATGCATGAGATGGCTCGTCAGAACATCCAGAAGGCGACCGACCGTATGAATACATGATACGGCAGGCAAGCCAAGAGCCAATGATTCAAGCAAGGTGATCTGGTATGGTTGTACCGCTCTAGCCCCGGACCAAGAGATGCTGCCCGAAACTTCAACAGCTGTGGCAAGGACCGTACCGGGCGGTGAAGAGGATTAATGAGGTGGTCTACCGCATGCAAAAGGTGCCCCGAGGGAAGACGTTTGTGGTACACTTGGTTCGTCTGGCCTGCTACAATAGTGCTGTTCGGGATGACGAGCCTTGATGAGGGAGCAGTGTCGCGGCGACATGCACTAAATGTTGGGCGCACATAGATAACGGATGGATAGTATATCACGGGGATGAAGAGCCTGCCTAAGCAGATAAACATAGCGTGGAGATAAAAGGCATGCCAATACAGATAACGTGAGGTAAACAGAAAATTCTAGTGACATCTTGATTTTCTTACAGAACATTCGATATCAGAACATTCGAAGTAACGGCTATTCATATTTCACTCCAACAGCTTCTATACAGAATAAATGAATTCAAAAATGCTGTCATACTTTCTGATTCTAAAGCAGCATTGTGTGCAATAAGTTCTTATAAAATGACGCCAATCCAAAATAAGGAATGTCACAAAATGATTCAGCAACTTCAAGAACTACAGAAAAGAATTATATTACAGTGGATACCTGCACATAGTGGAATTTATGGAAATGAATCAGCTGATTTTCTTGCCAAAAAGGTGCAAATTCAATTCAGAACAAAAGTTAAAACTTGCCCTTTACATTCATAAAAAGATTAATCAAATTCAAATATAAAAACAAACAAAACCAATCAATATCTAACAAAGCCAAAGATAAAAAATAAAACATTTTAATTAAAAATCCTGAAATTATTCCACAAATCCCACGTAAAGCTGCAGTAGCAAATTTTTTATTACTTGCGGAACATGATTATTTGACCAAACACTTACACAGAATAGGAATTTATACAAGCCCAAATTGTCCTCTGTGCAACAAAGAAGAGGTAATGGCTAAAGAACATCCTCTAACCTGTGAAGTCCTACCTCCCGTACCCACTACATAAAAATATTGGAGAGCAAGAGAGCTAATGGCTTCATTGCCAAAGCCTAGCATTTGACAACAAAGAAGAGGTAATGGCTAAAGAACATCTTCTAATCTGTGAAGTCCTACCTGCCGTACCCACTACATAAAATATTGGAGAGCAAGAGAGCTAATGGCTTCATTGCCAAAGCCTAGCATTTGACAACCAAGAAGATGAAATGACTGAAGAATATCTTCTAACCTTTGAAGTCCTACCTGCCAGACTCACTACACAGAATTATTGGAGAGCAAGAGAGTTAATGACTTCATTTCCAAAGCCTAGCATTTGACAACAAAGAAGATCAAATTACTAAAGAACATCTTCTAACCTGTGAAGTCCTACCTGCCGGACCCACTACACAGAAATATTGGAGAGCAAGAGAGCCAATGACTTCATTGCCAAAGCCTAGCTTTTGACAACAAAGAAGATGAAATGACTAAAGAACATCTTCTAACCTGTGAAGTCCTACCTGCAGGACCCACTACACAAAAATATTGCAGAGCAAGAGAGCTAATTACTTCATTGCCGAAGCCTAGCATTTGAAAACAACAACAACAACAACAACAACAACTACATTCGATTTCTTGTTTGTTCCTGAGATATCTAGTAACATGAGTCGTGGTATATAAGGAAGCTGCGACTCGCCAAGGGACAGTAGTAAACAGAAGTAAAGTGTTGTAACGAGAGTTGATGTTGTAAACAGATGTAATCAGAAAGCTGCTGTGGTCATTGACCTTGGTAGATTGTGATTGTGTATGTTACGTAATTCTGCTGTAATATGCAAGTGTACCAAGTGAATTTCTACGGAAATAAAGAACGTTTTGAATTTGTGCAATTTGGACTTATTTCTACTAGCCCACCAAGTCACAGTACTTTCTGCATTAGAGATGAGTTTCAAACATATGATTAGGCATAATACTAATGCAAATCTGAACATATTGTGTAAATTTCCAAGAATTAGTAAAATACTCAGATGGCAGCAAATCTAAAAAGTATGTAATCAACTTAACTTTACTTGTTATTTACGCAATATATTATTTATTCAATGACTTCCTTTACTCATTACCTATGCACAAGCATATTTTGATTCCTACTTTTTGTTAATAGGGATAATCATCACACCGGTTTACATTTGTGGTATGTATTTATAGGCATGGAAGAAACTAATAAGTATCTGAAAATTTAAATCAACAACAACAAATATTACGGAAAGGGTTAAAAATATTTTTATTTCACATACATTGTCTATTTTAAGGATACTTAAAAGTTTTCTGCAGTATGATTGACTAACTGCATAAAGTTATTCAGAATGAAGAGACCTTCAAAGGCCATTTGGAGAAAATTCGAGATAATCTGTTATTTGTTCAGCAAATATCTTAAAGCGAGGGTATTTTAATGAAAGTGCTACAAGAATTTTTAAGAAAATCAGAAGGAACCAAAGCTTTCCGCCTAGGTGTGTTTGCTGTGGGAGGCAATTGAATTTAAGACGTTCTTCCAGAAAGTAAGTTCTGTTTGGTAATAAAATTAAATTGTGCACAGATTCAGAAAGGTTATATATCTACAAATCTTAATCTACTTTTCCTCATAACTGCCGAAATTTTGCAGGCATTTTTCATAGCGAGGCACAAGTTTTTGTACACCTTCTTCATAGAAGTTTCCGCCTCTGCCTTCAACCAGTTGGAAACATTTTCTTTCAGCTCTTCGTCGTTGTTGAAGTGTTGACCGATAAGGAAAGATTTGAGATGCAAAAACAGATGAAAGTCGTTAGGAGCGAGGTCAGGGCTGTACGGGGTTGGTCAAACACTTCCCAGCCAAATCCCTGTAGCAAGGTTTTCGTCATAGTTGCAGTGTGTTGTCGTGCGTTGTCGTGAAGAAACACAACACCTTTTGACAGCATTCCTTGGCGCTTATTTTGTATTGCGCGGCGCAAACCTAGCATTCAGAAAACGAATCACAGATATGATTACACGAGCGGCGGGATTTTCAATCAACACCGACATTGTAAACAACCACAACAAAACGTACGTGGCTGACAGCGATCTCACAATGGCGCACGTTTCTTATCTTTGATACAGAGCGTCTATAACGCATGTTCGGCAGTGCGATCGCAGCGCTGCAGCTGAGATAAATTGAAACAGAACTTACTTTCTGTACGTCCCTGGTATTTTAAAAATCTTTGTGTTTTATTCGAGGGAAATGCTGAAATTAAATTCTGAATTTAGAAATTCCTGGATTGCTATATGCGGATGACTTAAGGGTAGGATCTATAATGGTAGTAGAATTGCAGAAGGTAATAAATGAAATCCAGAAATTATGTGAATAGTGGGGAATAAACACAAACATAAATAAGCTGAAAGTTATAGTATTTAAGAAGGGGTTTAAACTGAAAGAAGATGAAAAGTGGGTACTAAATCGCAAAAGGGTAGAAGTGGTTAATGAATTTGAATACTTAGGAGGGATGTTGAATAAAAATGGAAAGTGGGGAGCACATAGTAGAAATCGGTCAGGGTGAGTTACTTGGATAAGTGTTTATTTCCGAGGTTTTCCCTTATCCTGAGAGACAAATGTCGGGTAACTCTAAGATCTATGGTCCCTGGGCTCATTTGAGCATCATTTCACCCATTCCATTCATCGTCCAATATGACTTAACGTTGGAGGACGTAAATTACCCAAAAAAATCATAGTAGAAAAACTGAAGCAAAAACAAGGGCGGCAATGAATGGGATAAGAATATGCAAATATAAGCTAGAAATGACAACCAAGTGGTTAGAAAGAATGTATGAAGCTGTACTGGAGTCTAAAATGTTGTATGCAGTGGAGATCTGGTGGAGGGCGCAGAGGTAAACAAAACGGTGGACCAAAACTACAGAGGGTTTTGTAAAGCTTATCAAGATCAGCACCTAGGGAAGTGGCTTTTGTAGAATTAGGAAAGACAAGAAGAAATGGAATAATAGTGGAAAGAATACTAACATTTTGATATAGGTGTTTGGCCAAAGAAGAAGGGGAAATTATGAAATTATGCATGAGACAGCAAAAAAGATTAGTAAACTCAAATAGTTGGTGGACAGAGAAAGAAGGAATTATGGAAAAAAATTGGATTGGGTGAAATATGGAGATTAGAGGAAAGAAATACAAGCGATGTGGGTAAATTGGTAAAATACAGAACAGAAGATATAGAAAGACAGGAAATATGGGGAAGTCTAGAATATATGAAATCATTATAATTTTACAAACAAACAAAAAGAAATTGGAGACGAGAAGCATATATAGATAACTGCAATAGGCAAGAAAGAGAAGGATTAGCTTGGATGAGAACAGGAACAACAATTCTAAGAGGGATAAAAGTTAGGAAAAAGGGAATTTGTGAATTGTGTGTGGGGAAAAAGAAAGCGTAGAGCACTATGTAACAGAATGCGAGGAGGTTGCAATGTGGCGAAAAAAGGTTAGGGACGAAAAACGGGAGAAAGTAGAGAAGAGGATAGTTGCTATAAAAATGTTAACAGGAAAGGAGGAAAGTGAGGTAAGAAATATTGGTGAGTTCTTGCAGAAATAAAAGAAAAATGGGCAAGAAATGTAAAGAATATAAGAAAGGAAGATGAGGGGTAAGAGTGGGACTAATAAAGTTTCAAGGAGGCATGGACGTTAAGAGCTACCTGACAGAGCAGAAGACCAGGTTGTCATGTAAGCCAAGGTAGCAGCAAGGTAAAAACAAATGAATATAGCATAAAGTTCTAAATTGTAAAATGTTGGAATATGCACAACAAATAATTCATTAATTCATAACCAAGATTTCATTTCTAAAACTGCTTTTTCCTTTGGGGCAGGGGGAGATGAAGAGATTCGAGGAGTTTCCAAAGTTGTATTTCTGATGAAACCTCGCTATCAAATTCGTTGCAATAAAATACCACTATCACTGTGTAGTATACACAAATTTCTCTAGCCGATCTCTTTTGTTTTTGTGAGTCTTGTATAATCCATTGTTGCAAAAGAGCATTTTTATGTCCTCTTCACGTTAACTGAGATAACAAGTCCAGACTAGTTACATTGCACATTCGTTGTAAGTGATGATAATATGTATATAAGGGTGCTCAACTGCAGTGCTCATCAGCGCCCTTTAAAAAATCATTCATGGCAAAAGCCAGATATAAATTGTTCTAAAACGCAAGTGTAAATGAACTCACAAAAAATACATGTACATAACAGAAAAACAAAAATTAAATAAAAAACATAAATCCAAACTGCAAAAAATTCTCCTCACTAAATTCTAAAATCTAACCTAGAAAATAACCTAAAAACCTTCTCCACTACCTTGTTGTCATGCGTTAGTATCTCTGCATAGCTGGCCGGCAGCTGCAGAGACGTCCTAAGGTGTGCTAGGCAAAAACACTCTAGCAGCGCGTGTCGTACAGATAACGCATCGTTACAAAACGGACAGACTGGAGCAGGCTCCTTTCTAAACAGAAAACTATGCATAAAATGCAGTGCCCAAAGCGTAACCGAGCCAAAGTCTCCTCCTCTCGGCGAGATGAACGACAGAAGGTGACCCAGGGAATCGGAAGTTCTTTCAAAGATCTAAGTTTAATGCTGCGGAGAGCGGACCCACCTTCCTGCCAGCAGGTTTACACAGCTCTTCGGAATACACCTCTAAAATCTTCCGATGTAAAAGATGGTACTCGAACCCTGGGCTTCATTGTAGCCGTCTTAGCTGCTGCATCCGCCATTTCATTCCCCGCAAGCCTACGTGACCAGGGATCCATGCACCCACTACGCTTCGTTGTAAGTATAGAGGGAGTACAGAAGCCTGTAGTAATAGCAGAATCGTAACAATTGTTCGCAGAATAAATATTGTCACCGTGTGGCATTGTTGAGCTTCTGTCACAAGCCGGAGCCAGGCACATGGCCAGGAGAGAGAGACAGAAAGTCTATCGAAAGATGTGCGGTATTGTAGAAACAATGGCTGGGAGATATAAATACCCCCAAGGTGCTAGAAGCGGCAGTTGTTTATTGGTTATTGCGATAGTCGACGATTGAAGTGAACCGCTGTGACTTCATTCATTTGTTTTCGTGCAGCAAAACACCGAGTCAACCTTGAAAACAGCTGACTCTCAATTTCATTTCTCTTTACTGCAGCAAAAGTTGGTTTGGATTTCTGCAAACCAGATTTCCGAAACTACGTAACCCACGCAGTCACAAAATGAAATTCGGCAATAGTGTTTAGAGAAATGTTGTTACGTTTCCTAATTTACAATCATTATTTCAGTAATAAAGATGCACTAATCCAGAGTCATGAAGAGGAACTGAATATGCAGTTCTTGATACAACTACTTACAAGGACAATACTGAAAATAAGACCTGAAGCTTTCCTGGCGACGAATATATTCGAGATATGTTCAGGATATTTTTAACCACAAATGTATAACTGGATATAACACAATAATCAACAAAGACAAAACACTACCAGTACTCCCATCACTGAACAAAAGACTGTTTTCAGTAAACTAAATGCCAGGTCAGCAGATGGCGTGAGTATAGACAATTAATTGTGTCAAAGAAACGTAACTTGATTATCAAGCTGTATTGATCTTTGCTTCAGAAACCGATGGATTTCCATTTTCAACGCCAGTTTCCAGGAGAAGCTGAACTGAAATCCAGCATCACGATTAAGCGTACTCCTTTCAGAGGAAATGCCTAAGGCCTGCTTAATTCTCCACTCCCAGTAACTGTTGCGTTTTGCCAAGATGACCGTCTCCCGAAAATTGGTTTTATGCTCGTTATCAAAACAACGCTCTGCCAGCCCAGACTTCTCAGGTTGTATTAAACTAATGCTCCGTTCATGTTTGATTATTCTGGTAGCGATGGTCCTTCCGGTTTGTCCTATATACGGTGTCGCACATTCACAGTGAATGCGGTACACTTCCGGAACTTGGAACTCCAGTTTGTCGTTCACTTGTCTCAACAGATGTTTAATCTTCGGAGGTGGCTTGTGGCTGGTCCTGATGTTGGATTTGGCGAAAATTCTGCTGATGCTGCCAGATAGGTTACCGGTACACGGGATGCAGGCTGTAGCGGTAGGCTTATCTGACGCTTGCTGTATTACAGGTTTCCCTTTCCTAGCTTTGGTGATCGAGGCTTCAACGTCATTAGTAGACGTTTTGACGGAAAGTGAGTCTCAGGTGCTGTAATCCTTGTTTTAAGTGGCTGGGATCAGAGTTAGACAAGGCTCTGTGTACCTGTGAATTGAGAACTCCCAGTCGTTGAGACTTATACCGAAATTAAGGGATGCAATGAATAAAGAATCGTAATGGATTACAAAGGGATATTGTATATTTGTTACAACACGAGTCGTTGAGTCGTTTAACAAAAGACACAGGAGAAAGAGGGTTCTTAGCAGGGATACTAAGTGCATAACACTTGAATCCGTTTTAAAAAACATTGTTCGGACCCTTAATAATGGCATTACCGATAACTAAAAATCACGGTGGACAAAATAGTCACAAAAGGAATTTTGGTGTGAATAAAGATACACTTTGAGAGGTGAAAGTGACACACACAAACACACACACACACACACACACACACACACACACATACGCACACAGCTGCAGTGCCCCAGTGAGGACAGGTAGAATGGAGCTGGCGGTCCAGTAAGAACGATATTTACTTCTGTCTTGGGCGGAGGCAGACCAGAAGCGATTAGAATAGATATCTGTCGGTGCCTACGTGAATAACGAATTACGTGTTATCGAGTAATAAGTGTTCTACATACGATCACTCTAAACAGTGATATATCGGTAACCCTTGGTCGGCAACTTGGAGTTTGATGTGATGATAAAAAGAAGTAGTCATTAAACCAGTCTGAAACGTGCATTCCAGTGTCATTAGAACCAACCTTACATCCATACATATCCACGTATACCCTTTGACGGAACTCTTTGCTCTACCCCGAGGATTGGGCACACTGCTTGAGTTTGATGTGATGATAAATAGAAGCAATCATTAAACCAGTCTGAAACTTGTATTCCAGTGTCATTAGAATCATCCTTACTTCCATACATATCCACGTATACACTTAGGCGGATCTCTGTGCTCTGCCCTGAGGATTGGCCACACTGCTCGAGTTTGATGTGATGATAAAAAGAATCAGTCAATAATCCAGTCTGAAACTTGCATTCCAGTGTCATTAGAACCATCCTTACTCCCATACATATCCACGTATACCCTTTTACGTAACTCTTTGCTCTACCGTGAGCATAAGCCATACTTCTTCAAAATTTACAACGTTCTGTCACAATGTACTTTCTCAGTCCGCGTAGGTAGTAGTCTCTCTTCTAACAAACCTATAACATCAGGCGTCCCTCAAGGATTTATCCTGGGACCACTTCTATTCAACTTGTTCACCTCTGATATTCCTGCAACGCCTACAGCTCAAATTGCTATGTATGCGGATGATACAGCAATCTTCGCAACAAATCGCAATATCTACACCACCAGAAATCATCTTCAAGAGGCCTTAAACTTAAGTACAATTTGGCTTGAAAGCTGGCGTATTTCGCTCAACCAGCAGAACTGTGAAGTAATGATCTTTACACTATGCTGACCGAACTTTCCTCCACCAGTAACACTCCTAGTGAAACCTATACCCTGGTAAACTGAGACTGAAAGGGTTAAATACCTCGGGTTACTTATGGATCGACGACTCACATGGAAGCAACACATAAGTAACAAACTCAAACTAGCTCGAGCAAAATTGGCTAAGCTCTACCCTCTTCTCAACAAAAGATCTTCACTCAAATTAAAAACTGCACACTACTCTACACGACCTTATTAAGACCACTCCTACTATATGCCTGCCCAGTCTGGGGAGGGACCAGTCCTTCCGAAATCAAACGTATCCAGACATTCCAAAACAAAATATTATGTATCTCAACAGATGCACCATGGTTTGTCAGAAATAGACAACTACATAGAGAAACTTGAATCAGCACCATTCAGCAGTCACTTTCTTCACAAGACGAAAAGTTCTACAGCAACCTAAAACATGTCTCAGGAGACATTCTCTATTCCCTTGGCAGAAAATCCAGCTTCCCATCCCGCATCAGGAGTTGTCTACCACTGGATCAGATGTCACAACAATATTTTCTGTAATACTTAAAACAATAATGTATCTATTTATGAGGGTCCAATTGGGCTTTCCTCATTTCATTGTTAATGTATGTAAATAATGTCTATGATCAATGTTCTGTGGAAAACGTATGCGCTGATCGATCAATAAATGAGTTAAAAAGATTTACAAGGTAAGAATAAGCTGCATTAAACTAGCGACCAATGCGTGCAGCAACCTTTTCCAGTGTGTAAGTAATTGATGTGAAAAGCAACGTGCTTCGAGACTTATGATATAACTATGAGCGTTCAGATAGAGATCGGTGTGTGTAGGCTTGCGATATACAGCACACCCTAGTGTACCGTTGCTGTTTTTTGAAACAAGAATGTCCAGGAATGGAAGAGTTCCATCCTTCTCCACTTCCATGGTAAACTGTATTTGAGGTCGAAGGCCTAAACAACATGGCGAAGAAACTCACACTGGAGCAATAATTTATGACTTCAAAAGAAATCGGTTTTAGCTTGGTGACGAATTTAGTAAAGGGCACCAAAGAACTGCTGAGCAGAAGTTTGGGGAGTGCTTGAAGAAGACCGGCAGATATCTTATGAATTTATTCGGACGACATTGAACATTGGTATGATCAAACACAAAACATTTTACATCATAGACCTGAGAAAATTTTGCTGACAACGGTTTCCCTATTGTCACTTCGTGGGGCTGAAATTTAAAACACTCTTTATTGCAGTAAACAGGCGCTTTGTACAA
The DNA here is from genome assembly GCA_030765055.1 of Mantis religiosa. Lineage (NCBI taxonomy): Eukaryota > Metazoa > Arthropoda > Insecta > Mantodea > Mantidae > Mantis > Mantis religiosa. The sequence continues at coordinate 1,942,154 of JAUKNK010000021.1, read as the reverse complement.
CCCTGGCAGCAGCAAATTTGACAAACATTCACTTTATTCCCGAGCAGGAAGTAGATGAAAAGGCGATTAGATATCAACGTTTTGGTAGTGTGCATCTCTCCCATCATCAGGATATTTATAAAATGTCATAACCACAAATGAAATACTGGATATAACACAAATATAAACAAAGTCAAAACACTATCAAAATTCGCATTACTGAACAAAAGACTGTTTTCAGTAAATTAAATACCAGGTCAGGGGATGGCGTGAGTATAAAAAATTAATTGTGTCAAAGAAACGTAACTACTTAACTTGATTATCAAGCTGTATTGATCTTTGCTTCTTAATTCGATGGATTTCCATTTTAAGGCCGGTTTCCAAGAGGAGCTGAACTGAAATTCAGCATCAAGATTAAGCGTGCTCCTTTCAGAGGAAATCGCCAAAGGCTCCTAAATTCTCCGCTCCCAGTAACTGTTTCATTTTGCCAAGATGGTCGTCTCCTGAAAATTGGCTCTATGGTCGTTATCAAAACAATGCTCTGTTAGCCCAGACTCCTCAGGTTGCATTAAACGAATGCCCCGTTCATGTTCGATTATTCTAGTTGCGATGGTCCTTCCGGTTTGCCCTATATATGCTGTACCACATTCACAGGGAATGCGGTACACTCCCGGAACTTAGAAGTCCAGTTTGTCTTTCAATGACCAACATTGACAAACAACAGCCTTCAAGGCCATCTCGGGTCTGCGCTGCACATAAACAAACGAAAGAAACTATTGCGGCACTGTTCAAATGTTCGCAAAACTGCACAGAACCACTTAACTAACAAATGACTCCTTTCGACACTTTGCCGCCATTTATACAGCCCAGTCAATGTTCAGTAGATTTCTCGATAACAATCGCGACGGCAGTGGGAAATTCCAGACTTTTCTGTCCCTTTCTCTATCCTCGCAAGCGACCAGCTCGCCCGCCACTATCTCTTTCCTGCCAACTCGTGCCGGCACTGGCTTGTCGCAGCTCCAATCAAGAATGCGATTGGTGACACTATAAACTGACTTGTCATCAAAATCATCGCATTGAATGGTGCAAAAAAGCTCTGTAAAGTCTCCAAAACGCCACTTCATATTTGGTTTTAAATGTTGTAACTCGATATATGAACAGAAATATCAGTCAGCTCAATGGCTCTTTGGAACTGAACTTAGGACTACAATGTCCAACGAGTTCGCAGCGCTGGTAAGCAAATAGTTGCTAGTGTGTTAGTTTTCTAAACTACGTCATATTGCCACTATACCACTAGAGTAGCTGCAAAATAAGAATGAACATGGGCTGAGCCAATACGATTATCCAACTGTCTTGGTGTTGCCAGTACCACGGCAAGTGGGCGACAGAGATGGAAGATATATCTGTCTTTGTCTCACCGAATCCACCAAGCATCATACAGATGCTGAGATGTACAGTCATACAGATGCTGACAGGGAACTTCGCTTAATATTTCAGCATGTGTGTCAGAACATATACAATGATTATCACATAATCTTAACCTTGCAACCTTGAACTGGAGAACAGTGTGCTTACGTAGCTATCACTCATATGCACACAAAACAAAATGATTCAAATTAGATGCGTTCTACGAAATAAAATGTTTGCTACAGTGAAACAAAATAGTGACATTTCAATGATTTATGAAGGTAGTTTCTATTTTAATAATGCCATATTTGTATACTGTCTGTAACGAGCTTTAAACCAAGATTTGTTTCATTAAAATACTTAATAAATACGGAAGATATGAATGTGTATTTATGAAGCATTTTACACCATGTATCTCATGTACTCATGTTATGCATTGTGCACCTAAAGTTCAGTCTTGCAGCAAAAATATCGCTTCTTTCAAGCGGAAATTTGCAACCATCATTGGTTCTCCTATATTTGAACCCAATATATTTTAGAATATTATGCATAGTAGATACAGAATCCGTATATTCTATTTTCCCCCTCATTAAATTGGCCAGCGTTTTGGCAGTTGGATATTCACCCTTGTCATATAAATCATAAATTGTTCTACGTGAAACACACTTTTGAAAATTGTCTAAATTGGTAGCACTTTTTTTAGCTGCCTGATGTTTCCCTGGAGATCTAAATATGAAAACATCTCCTAATTTGGTAAACTGTTTGCCTTCTTTAACAATGTTCGTCACAGAATGAGCACTCACGTGACAAGCTTCTAAAATAATTCTCGACTCTGAGCGAAATTTGTACTTTCGAAAGTGTCTTTAATTGACATGTTTGAAAAAGGAAGGACTATACATTAACAAAAATATCTGCAATCTATTTATATCAAATCTTATGAGTTGTTTCGCAGTTACTACTAGACCCACAAGTACTGTGATTGCTGAGTGGTGTACAAGCATTTACTAACTTTAAAAATCACGTGTGCACTCTTAAAAGATCAACAATTTACTGGATGTAAGGTAAAAAGTGGAACTGTGGTATAGCACGTCTGTGCTTTTCTTCACTAACAGTTAATGATTCTTTTGTTTCTAGTCAGGCGCCTTATCTTTCCATATCTCCGAAACCAGATGTGCTACAAACATGGGGTTTGGACAGTAATCCTCAGAAAAAATTGCTCTGTAACATGATGAAAACAAAATAATTCTTTAATTAGTATCTTTAGATCACGCAAAGAAACTAATCGCATGCTTGGGCAAAGTGAGCCAGCATGCGTGCTTAACTGTACAACGTTGCAAGCACCGCATTGGCTAGTAGCGATAGAACAGCCACGCCTAGCCCCGCCTTTTTGTCATTCCTATTTTGTAGCTACCTTAGAAGATAGATATACAGTAAAACCTACCTAAAACGGATTGCTCATATGATACATTTCGGAACGGAGCTATATCCCATATAAAATTACACTTTAAGCGGAAAACTGCCTTAAGTGGAAAAGTGAGTATTTTTCGGTACTCCGTTGCTCAAATAATCTGATTAAAACAGATTACTTTACGCGTAATTTGTTACCAGGTGCTTATTTTAAAAAGTGCAATAATTTTGAGGGTGACTGTACTTCCACTGGAGGTCCATGAACCATAAGGTCATAAACTGTAATCCTTCGAGGAAAATCGAAAACAAATCATTATCTCTCTCAACTCTCTTCCAACACACGTGGTAAAGATACAACTGTTTCGTAGTGTGTTCATTCCCCACTTTGTTGTTACAAGTTATCAAGTACGAGAGGAAAAATCTGTGAACTTTGGTGATTTTTAAACACACAGTCTTGTAGCAGATATTTTGTTGTTTGTGAGAAATAGGTGGAGGAATTGTAATGTTTAATGAAATGAATAAAATGTAAAGTAGGTGATGGTATAACCATGACAACCTGATATGAGAGGATGTTGATATATGTCTAAAAGATCCTTCTTTTGCTTAAGAATGTCGTAGGAGAAAGACGTACATTTGTGTCCCTCCGAGGTTGTGCAGAATTAGGAGGCGTGTCCGCAAATAAGGTCTCCAATTTTATTTAATATAGAAAACATGTTTATTGTCAATGAATGTTACATTGATGGAAAGTCGGTACTTACAGCTATTTTTCAACGTAATCACCATTGCGATAGATGCACTTTTGCATGCGCTGTGGAAGTTTATGTATACCCTTGGCATAGCACTCTCCCGCCAAGTTGCGCAGGTAGCGCTCAACCTCGTTTTTCAAATCATCGTCGGTCTGGAAATGTACTCCACCCAGATGTGACTTCAACTCAGGAAACAGATGCTAATCATTAGGTGCTAAGTCTGGACTGTAGTGGGGATGTGTGAGAATGTCCCATCCGAACTGGGCCAGGACATCGGCCGTTGCATGTACAGTATGAGGACGAGTGTTGTCGTGATGAACAATCACTCCCTTCGTCAACATTCCCCTCCTTCGATATTGAATGGCAAATCACAAGTTTTTTTAAAATCTCACAGTAGCTAGCGACGCTTATTGTTGTGCCGGTAGGCATAAACTCGTACAACAATACACCCTTTCTGTCCCAGAACACACTGGTCAACACTTTGCCGGCAGAAAATGTCTGTTTGAACTTTGGGGACCTTCCTCGCACGCACCTTGCGATAATGCAAATGTGTAACAGTAGTTTTGGGTTATAAAAATATATGTAATTGTGTGATTGGCCGAAATAAAATGTAATGTGTAGTGTTTAACGCCCGGTTTAACTACATATGGCACCGCAGGCGATGACACTAATGATTCTTGAGATGAAGATGGAGCACCGGTGGAATGAGATGGCGGGGGAAACCGGAGATCCCGGAGGAAACCCACCCCAGCGCCGTTTTGTCCACCACAAATCTCACTTTGCGGTCGCTTGGGATCGAACTTGGGCCACCTTGGTGAGAGCCAAGCGGTCTATCCACTGAGCCACGGCGCGGCCTCCAAATATACATTTATATTTAAATTTGTATTGCAATTTAAAAGTGTTTCGGGAGCATTAAATATTCATGCTTGAAAGATAAACGAATTATTTGTACATTCTTGAGCAATAGTAATACTAACTTTCTCAGCCCCATTACCACGATCATCGCTCCAGAATTACTGAGGCGCTTGCCGATCCAGAGTTGCAGGTGGAACTTCTAGATCATCACCAAAGGTGAGAAATTCAATGCATCCAACTTCATCCATGAAACTGCTTCAATTTGTATAGACAGAAATTCTTTAAACTGAATTTTAAACTTTAGAAATTCAGGTTATTAAGGTTATTGAAGAACAGGAAAAAATAAACGTCCAGCCAGAGAATTAATTATCTGTGTTTTTTAAAATTGGGAAAACTCAAGAGCACGGCAAGGCCTTGAAAAACTCATGAAAAACGCCCTTAAGGAAAACTAATTTTATATAATGACCACGCATCTTCAATAACAAGTAAGTACCTGGACGTACAAAGTTCAGTATAACGGATTATCCATCATACAAGATCTAGATTCTTTTGTTTCCAAAAATGAAGTATAAAGTGCATGGAATTACGTTAAAGAAGAACGTGTGGTGTTTAACGTCCGCTTTTACTACATCCGGTACCACAGCCGGCGATATTGATGATACATGAAGTGAAGATGGAGCACCGATTGACTGAAATGGCGTGGGAAACCGGAGATTCCAGAAAAAATCCGCAATAACGCCGTGTTGTCGGCCACAATTCTCGCATGCGGTGGTCTGCTATAGAACACGGGCCGCCTTGGTACAAAGAAGTGGTTTCACCAAATGAAAAATATACTGGTGTAAAAATGAGTCATTTGGAACTCAAAATCATATAGATATTTAAAGAATAATCGGTGATTAATGCTTTAAGAATTTTCAGTAACGTCCAGTGAGAATATCGACAGAAAGAAAGCTAAAGCGTGTCTTAATGTTCAAGATTTACTTTGTTTCGTGCCTCAAGATTGACTTGCTATACCATGCAGGGTTGTCTGAAATGTTTCCGACCTCAACATGAAGATGAGAGCACGCGTAAATAAAAGCTAGTCAATTTCGATGTTCATCTGTTGATAGTTACTCACCAAAGATTCAGCTATTTGAGTTTCATTCATCGTCCGATATGACCTAACTTTGGAGGTTTTCCCTTAATTAATATCTGACAAGTCTAACCTCTATGAACCCTGTACTCATTTGAACATCATTTCATTCATCGTCCGATATGACTAAACTTTGGATGTTTTCTCTTAATGAATGTCTGGCAACTCTAAGCTCTGTGGATCCTGTACACATTTGAACATCATTTCATTCATCGTCCGATATGACTAAACTTTGGATGTTATCCCTTAATGAATGTATGGCAACTCTAAGTTCTGTAGACCCTGTACTCATTTGAACATCATTTCATTCACAGTCCGATATGACTTTGGAGGTTTTCACTTATCCTGAAAGATGAATGTCGGGCAACTCTAAGCTCTGTGTACCCTATACTCAATTGAACATCATTTCATTCATAGTCCGATATGACTTTGGAGGTTTTCCCTAATCCTGAAAGATGAATGTCTGGCAACTCTAAGCTCTGTGGACCCTGTACTCATATCAACATCATTTCATTCATCGTCCGATATGACTTTGGAGGTTTTCCCTTATCCTGAAAGATGAATGTCTGGCAACTCTAAGCTCTGTAGAACCTGTACTCATTTCAACACCGTTTCATTCATCGTCCGATATGGCTTTGGGGGTTTTCCCTTATCCTGAAAGATGAATGTCTGGCAACTCTAAGCTCTGTGGACCCTGTACTCATTTCAACATCATTTCATTCATCGTCCGATATGACTTAACTTTGGACGTTTTCACTTAAATGGCAAGTCATGTTTAAGATAATTACAAAAGTCTTGAGATTCCTATTTCCAACATAACGCAATGTTTATGCATCTTGTTGCTCACTGTTGACACTGAGAAACTTCCTCCTTGGAGGTATAAGAAACAGGAAAACGTCTTTGGGGTAAAACAATTCTTAGAAGAGATGTTCAAAACTGTATATAAAATGAAACAAGTGCCATCTGCTTAACCTTATGCCATCTGTTTACGTTATTGAATTGTGAAGGGGTATCATGCCGTTGTGATCAAAAGATTTCAAATTAATATACAGTGACACATACTTTAATGCAGAAGGCTGTTAAAGGTTTTGTCTGTTTATTATTTAAAGTAGGAAACGTTGAATAGGATAATTATTAATCTGTTATGAATTTACAATTTCCAATGTAGCGCAATGTTTATATGTTGTCTTTTGCATTTTCTTACTTTATATTTGTTATTCTTTTTTAATATGTTAGGGAAAAGCAGGTGGTGCCATCTACACCTTAAGTTCTTGAAATAGTTCACATTGGTGATTACAGATGGCACTTGTACTTGAGTGCTATTTGGCGGCTATATGGCTTAAAATGGGCAATAATCTGACTACCCACAACACGCATTGCAGTAATTTAAACTACTTGAATGGTAATCTGATTATCGACAAATAGTTCCCGTAATAATTATTGAGCTCAGGGAAATGTCATTACATGCAATCACTTATTGTACAATAAAAGGAAAAGAAAACGTGCACGACATTCCTTTGAGCAATCAGCGGAAAAGCGCCCCGTAACAGGGTCTCTGTGTTTCTCTTTCTCCCCTCTATATACTTACAACAGCAATACTCCAGTTCTTCTGGTCTCCGTACAGCCGCTCTAACCATTGAGCTACTATTGTCAACGTGCCGAAAAGACATTACATTCTCCAACTGACTCGTGCTTTTCCCGGTAAACCACTAGGAGTTCTCATAAACACATGAGACAACTACCTTAATGGTGACTTACTATGCTGTAAGTACTTTAAGACCCGGGCTTTATAGTTAACCAACATTAGGTCAATGACACCTGGTAATTAAGTGCAGGTAATGCGACTTAAACACTTTTCAAGAAAATCCTCCAACAACAAACTTCTCTTTACATCGAAATTGTTTCATTTTCTTCCTTCTGAATGCCTGGTCAAGTACGTTTTTGTTGATATGGAAAAGTTCTGAGATATTATTTGTTGTTTTCCCGAATATTTAAATAATTTTACTTCTCTCAGATGGAAAGTCTCTATTCATGCAAAGGGGCAACCGGCTACCCTCCTCCACCAAAAACTGTTTTTATCTGCTGACAAAGTGGTGGTGACTGTTTTCTGGGATAGTCATGGAGTTATTTTAATAAATTATCATGAAAAAGGAAAAGCCATTACATGAGCATACTACGCATCATTACTTAACAAGTTGAAGGCAGAACTTGCGGGCAGACGGACACATTTGCAGAGAAAGTAAATCCTGTTTCACCTAGACAAGGCACCGTCTCACATCTCAGCGGTTGCAATGGCCAGAATCCTCGAGTTACGGTTTGAACTGCTTGACTCACCAGATCTAGCGCCAAGTGACTTCATTTTGTTCCCTCGTCGAAAATTTTACTCGAGGGACAGTTTATTTCGTCAAATGAAGAGACAATCACCTTCGTGAGCAATTATTTTGCAGAAAAAAACGCCGAGTACTAGTTTGACGGGTTACAGAGATGGGAACATCGCTGGGAGAAGTGTGTAGAGTTACAAGGAGATTATGTTGAAAAACGCCGAGTACTATTTGGACGGGTTACAGAGATGGGAGCATCGCAGGGAGAAGTATGTAGAGTGACAAAGAGACTAAGTTGAAAAAACGCCGAGTACTATTTGTATGGGTTACAGAGATGGGGGCATCGCTGGGAGATGAGTGTAGAGTTACAAGGAGACTATGTTGAACAACGACGAGTACTAGTTGGACGTGTTACAGAGATGGGAGCATCGCTGGGAGAAGTTGTAGAGTTAAAAGGAGACCATGTTAAAAAACGCCGAGTACTATTTGGACGGGTTACAGAGATCGGAGTATCGCTGGGAGAAGTGTGTAGAGTTACAAGGAGACCATGTTGAAAAACGCCGAGTACTATTTGGACGGGTTACAGAGATGGGAGCATCGCTGGGAGAAGTGTGTAGAGCTGCAAGGAGACTACGTTGAAAAACGCCGAGTACTACTTAGACGGGTTACAGAGATGGGAGTATCGCTGGGAGAAGTTTGTAGAGTTACAAGGAGACCATGTTGAAAAACGCCGAGTACTATTTGGACGGTTTGCAGAGATGGGAGTATCGCTGGGAGAAGTGTGTAGAGTTACATGGAGACCATGTTGAAAAACGCCGAGTACTATTTGGACGGGTTACAGAGATGGGAGTATCGCAGGGAGAAGTGTGTAGAGTTACAAGGAGACCATGTTGAAAAACGACGAGTACTATTTGAAAGTGTTACAGAGATGGGAGTATCGCTGGTAGAAGTGTGTAGGGTTACAAGGAGACCATGTTGAAAACGCCGAGTACTATTTGGACGGGTAACAGAGATGGGAGTATCGCTGGGAGGAGTGTGTGGAGTTACAAGGAGACTATGTTGAAAAACGACGAGTACTATTTGGACGGATTACAGAGATGGGAGTATCGCTGGGAGAAGTGTGTAGAGTTACAAGGAGAACATTTTGAAAAACGCCGAGTACATTTTGAACGGGTTACAGAGATGGGAGCATCGCTGGGAAAGGTGTGTAGAGTTACAAGGAGACTATGTTTAAAAACGCCGAGTACTATTTGTACGGGTGACAGTGATGGGAGTATCGCTGGGAGAAGTGTGTAGAGTTACAAGGAGACCATGTTGATAAACGCCGAGTATTATTTGGACGGGTTACAGAGATGGGAGTATCGCTGGGAGAAGTGTGTAGAGTTACAAGGAGACCATGTTGAAAAACGAGTACTATTTGAAAGTGTTACAGAGATGGGAGTGTCGCTGGGAGAAGTGTGTAAAGTTACAAGGAGACCATGTTGAAAAACGCCGAGTACTATTTGGACGGTTTGCAGAGATGGGAGTATCGCTGGGAGAAGTGTGTAGAGTTACAAGGAGACCATGTTGAAAAACGCCGAGTACTATTTGGACGGGTTACAGAGATGGGAGTATCCCTGGGAGAAGTGTGTAGAGCTACAAGGAGACCATGTTGAAAAACGACGAGGACTATTTGAAAGCGTTACAGAGATGGGAGTATCGCTGGGAGAAGTGTGTAGAGTTACAAGGAGAGCATGTTGAAAACGCCGAGTACTATTTGGACGGGTAACAGAGATGGGAGTACTGCTGGGAGAAGTATGTGGAGTTACAAGGAGACTATGTTGAAAAACGACGAGTACTATTTGGACGTGTTACAGAGATGGGAGCATCGCTGGGAGAAGTGTGTAGAGTTACAAGGAGACCATGTTGAAAAACGCCGAGTACTATTTGGACGGATTACAGAGATGGGAGTATCGCTTGGAGAAGTGTGTAGAGTTACAAGGAGACCATTTTGAAAAACGCCGAGTACAATTTGGACGGGTTACAGAGATGGGAGCATCGCTGGGAGAAGTGTGTAGAGTTACAAAGAGACTATGTTTAAAAACGCCGAGTACTATTTGTACGGGTGACGGAGATGGGAGTATCGTGTGGAGAAGTGTGTAGAGTTACAAGGAGACCATGTTGATAAACGGCGAGTACTATTTGGACGGGTTACAGAGATGGGAGTATCGCTGGGAGAAGTGTGTAGAGTTACAAGGGGACCATGTTGAAAAACGACGAGTACTATTTGAAAGTGTTACAGAGATGGGAGTATCGCTGGTAGAAGTGTGTAGGGTTACAAGGAGACCATGTTGAAAAACGCCGAGTACTATTTGGACGGGTAACAGAGATGGGAGTATCGCTGGGAGAAGTGTGTAAAGTTACAAGGAGACCATGTTGAAAAACGCCGAGTACTATTTGGACGGGTTACAGAGATGGGAGTATCGCAGGGAGAAGTGTGTGGAGTTACAAGGAGACTATGTTGAAAAACGACGAGTACTATTTGGACGGGATACAGAGATGGGAGCATCGCTGGGAGAAGTGAGTAGAGTTACAAGGAGACCGTGTTGAAAAACGCCGAGTACTATTTGGACGGGATACAGAGATGGGAGCATCGCTGGGAGAAGTGTGTGGAGTTACAAGGAGACTATGTTGAAAAACGCCGAGTACTATTTGGACGGGTTACAGAGATGGGAACATCGCTGGGAGAGGTGTGAGGGGTTACAAGGAGACTATGTTGAAAAACGCCGAGTACTATTTGGACGGGTTACAGAGATGGGAGCATCCCTGGGAGAAGTGTGTAAAGTTACAAGGAGACTATGTTGAAAAATGCCGAGTACTATTTGGACGTGTTACAGAGATGGTAGTATCGCTGGGAGAAGTGTGTAGAGTTACAAGGAGACTATGTTGAAAAACCCCGAGTACTATTTGGACGGGTTACAGAGACGGGAACATCGCTGAGAGAAGTGTGTTGAGTTACAAGGAGACAATGATGAAAAACGCCGAGTACTATTTGGACGGGTTACAGAGACGGGAACATCGCTGGGAAAAGTGTGCGGAGTTACAAGGAGACTATGTCGAAAAATAAAAAACCTCTGAAAGAATGTCTTATACCATTATTAGGTTGTAAATTTTTCAGACCAACCTCGTAATTTATTGTGTGGTACACAAACTTTGTAGTTTCGTCTGCTTCACTTTAAAGTATAAAACTTTTGTGGAAGTACCATTTTGTTACAGATAACTGTCTCTAAATGCTATACTGCTTAAAGGTAATGCAGAGAAACAATTGAATATCGGAAAGACATTACAGAAATGACTTTCCTTTAAGGTTTACACTTATACAAAATTGGATAAGATGCCTCGTGATTGAACTGGACTAAACAAACTTATTTCACAAAATTCAAGGAATACTTTTCTATGTCACGTATGTGGTTTAAATATATGGCATTTTTTAGTTTATATCGTTATAGCCATTGGAGCAAATTAAAATTTTTTTACGTAAAAAGAATTGTGAAGACACCTTTACTGGTAATCTTTGTGACATATTTGAGGAAGATATTAAAGTTTGAGATCTATACAACCTATTTTCAGGGGCATACACAAAATAAGATATCTGTAATAATATTACCTTCTATGTTAAGGGCCTCAAAACACGCATTTATTTGCAATTACTCATCGCATAGGATTTCCTAAGCACTAAAGCCAAGACGGAAGGACCTAACGTTGAACAATCCGCTTTATAGTTACATAGTAGGCTTTGTATGCCCGCCTCAGTAGCGTAGAGGGTAGCGTGACTGCGTCCCATTCAAGAGCCTCCGAGTTTCAAACTCTGTCAGGGTTATTTATCTAGATAAGGATTTTCCGGGGTTTTCCCTTAACCTGAAAGACGAATGTCTGCTATCTCTAAGCAATATGTAGCCTGGACTCATTGGAACATCATTTCATTCATCGTCCGATATGACTTAACGTTGGAGGTTATCCCTTATCCTGAAATATGAATTTCAAATAACTCTAAGCTCTATGTACCCTGTACTCATTTGAACTTAATTTCATTCATCGTCCGATATGACTTAACTCTGAACGTCTTCCCTTATCCTGAAATATGAATTTCAAATAACTCTAAGCTCTATGTACCCTGTACTCATTTGAACATTATTTCATTCATCGTCCGATATGACTTAACGTTGGAGGTTATCCCTTATCTTGAAATATGAATGTCACGTATCAATAAGCTCTATGTATCCTGCACTCCTTTGAACATCATTTTATTCATCGTCCGAAATGAGTTAACGTTGGAGGATTTCCCTTATCCTGAAAGATGAAAGTTCAGTAACTCTAAGCTCTATGTACCCTGGACTCATTTGAACATCATTTCATTCATCGTCCGATATGATTTAACGTTGGAGGTTTTCCCTTAACCTGAAAGATGAATGTCTGGTAACACTAAGCTCTATGGACCCTGGACTCATTTGAACATCATTTCATTAATCTTTCGATATGACTTAACTTTGGAGTTTTTGCCCATATCCTTAAAGGCGAATGTACGGTAACTCTAAGCTCTAGAGATCCTGGACTCAATTGAACTCATTCATCGTCCGATATGACTTAACGTTGGACGTTTCGCATTATCCTGAAAGAAGAATGTGCAGTAACTCTAACCTCTATGTATCCTGTACTCATTTGAACATGCTTTCATTCATCGTTCGACATGACTTGACTTTGGAGGCTTTCCCTTATCCTTAAAGCCTAATGTCGGGTAATACTAAGCTCTATGGGCTCTGAACTCATTTGAACATTATGTCATTCATCATCCGAGTCGTTATCGAGTTTTTGCGACACAAACAAACGTCAATTCATTTCCATACATTAGAAGATTATTATTATTACTTTTTTGTTGATGTTATGGAGATATGCTATTAAGTACAAGTCGATGTATATTTGTAATGGACGAATGTTAGTACCATGGCAGAGAGTTTCTGTGTTTGATCTAAAAGGCAGATTGTAGGTTATTTTCAAGGTACGATTTTGGAGTACTTGTACTGGAGAAATGGGTTAGAGCTATCAACGGATGAATCTCAAGAAATAAGAGTGTACCAACATTCACAAAATGAAACTTACTTTGAAGGGACACACACGATGTAATAGGCAACAGCAGACTTGCTTTATAACAGTAGTAGACTGTCTTTCAAATATTACGGAAGCATAATATGCATTAGTGACTTCAGTGGACAAGGTTCCTATTTCTATCTATCGATAAAAATTACAAATGATGGTTAAGGTAATTACTAAGTTCCTATGAGTTTCTTTTCTTCAACATAACGCAATGTTTATATATCTTGGAGGGATAGACTCAACATCAAGAATTTAATGTCATGGCCGGGATTTGGACCACGGATCTCCTGATTTCCGTCCGGTCGCTCTTTCACATTGAGCAACCAGGGCCAGCTTGCCGTCATGACATTAAATTCTTCAGTTGCCTCATATATTTCCGCAGTAATTCACTAGGGGCTCTCGTATCCGAGATACATTGTTTGTGGCGACTTACTGCTGTGCGCACAAGAGTCCCAGGCTTCATCATTTAACTCCTATTATAGCTAATTGATGGAAACTACTGTCCGGCCGCTGTATCTCCGGCTCTGATATTTAGTGGCTGCAGGAGGTGGAGGGGGAAGGTTACTAGTACCAACATATAATAATGAGTAATTGAAAACATATCGTCAGAATTATCTGTATAATGAGAGTATAGGAATCCATTAGCTTCAAAACCTTGAAACACAACTTGTAATTTCATTATCATGCAAGATATTCTTTACAACATCACTCTATTCAAATATTTCGTTCACACCTTTCACGCACACCAACTGCTTCTGTTGGTGATACTGGGAGTCTGTACATCCGGTGTCGTGGTCAGGAAGCTCAAACTGTCTGCTAGCGCCAATCAGCGTTGTCGCTGCTGGGCGTGGCTTGCAAATCCAGTATCGTGTTGCCGCTGCAATTTTGTGTGGACCACGTGTCTTTTAGTTGCTTTTGGAAACCGCGCTGGTGGTTTGTTTAAGTTTTTGTGTGTGCGTGAATTCCGATTTCTAGCGTCTGTAAGTATTATTATTGCTATTATAGTAATATGGCTACTGGTTCGTCAGAATCCAAGAAAAGAATCGGCTCTTATAAGAGCCAAAGCCGTGAATTTATGTTCAGGCTACGTGAGTACTTCGAGAAGGAGCGGGACAATGGTGGACCTCTACTACTCCTGCAAATTGTAAAACTTTACAAGCCACGTTTCTGCACTCATGAAATAGACAGTATTGCTGCTGCTCACGGTCACATTGTAATCAGGCTCCCTCCCTATCACTGTCATTTCAATGCCATCGAACTGATTTGGGCACAAGTGAAAGGTTATGTTGCAGAACATAACACAACAATCCGCATTTCTGATGTTCAGCTATTAGTGCAAAATTGTGTTAAACAAGTGACTCAGGATAACTGGAAAAGTGCCGTGGATCATACTTGGAAACTTTTAAGATAAGCCAAGGAAGACGACGGCATAGTGGAAACACGTGTGGAGGAGCTGATAATTTCATTCAGTGAAGATGACGTCAGCAGCGACTCCAGTGATGAAGCCGCGATGAGTGAAGATGATGAAGATATGGATATTTACGAGGATTGCGGCGTCTTCCCACTGGACTGAATGTAAGTTGTTTCCTAGCCAATTTCAGTAAACGTAGCTTTTTGTTATTTCTTTTCCAGTAAATGGTATGGTACATTGTCTCCATATGCAACTATTCTGGAATCATGTATATACACATTATCCACGTTCATTTACGAAGTTACGATCTGCAAATGCGTGAAATATTTAAAATACACATGTTCCTCTGCTTGAAATTCCCGCTAAAGAACTGGCAACAGCACACTTCCCCCCCTCGAGAACTGTCAGAGCCGGAGAAAGAACGGCCCGACTGTAATTCTATCTTCACACTAGCCGTATATAGACTAAGGTTTACAGATACAGTCGACATGATAAATTCAAACGCCTATATATAAATAAATGAGTTAATTGGATAATTTAATGGCACGACGTCAATCTGGCCATGAAAGCTCAATGGATAAACGTGACTGGACGGAAACCAAGAGATCCGGGTATCATATCCCGGCCATGGCTTTCAATTTTTCGTATCAACTCTCTCTTTCCAAAACCTCAGTCTATACATCTAGTGTGAAGAAATGATTAACTGCTATCAATTAATTTTATATCTTGTTGCTCACTGTTGACATGGAATAACCTCCTCCTTGGAGGTATAAGAAAATGAAAACGTGCTTGGTGTTAAAAATTTTAGACGAGATATTCAAAACTTAATCAAAATAACACAAGTACCATCGGCTTATGCATGATTAGAATAATGAGGAGATTAATGCCGTATGGACCAAAAGATTGAAAATTAATAGCCAATGACACAGACGTTTAATGCGGAAGGCTGGTAAAGGTTTTGTCTGTTTATCGTTAAAGATAGGAAAAGTGAATAACATAATTAATAGTTTGTTATGAATTTAAAATTTCCAACGTAACGCAATCTTTAGGGGTTACATTTTTCCTTAACTTTACTTTATATTTGTGGATTATTTTACATATACTGGGGAAACAGGTCCTGCCATCGACACCTTAAATCCATTAAATAGTTCATATCGGTCCCTGCAGATGGCACTTCTAATATAGTGATGTTTGCGCGCTCTGTTGTGACAAATGGTAACTAATTGGACCTCTACACACAACACGCAATGCAATAATTTACACCGACTGAGTGGTAAGCAGATTATGGACAAATTGTTCCTGTAATATTTATTTATATCAGGTAAATGTAATTACATACAATCACTTATTGTACAATTAAAAAGAAAAGAAAACGTGCACGCTATTCTTTGGAGCAATCAGCGGCCTAAGAGCGTCCAGTAACAGGGTCTGTGTGTCCCTCTTTCTACCTTCTCTATATTTAAACAGCACTCCCCCAGTTTGAGACATTAAAACAAATAATAATTAATTATGATAAAATGATAATTTTCAAATGATAATTTTCACAAAACGCAATTGCTTACTGTATTTGTATTTAATAATAATTTGTTACAAGAGTGTATGTGTATGTATTGTCTACGAATTTGTAACAACAATAGACATACAAATCTCTGTCAGGGTCAATTATCTGGACAAGGTTTTTCCGGGGTGTTCCCTTATCCTGTAAGACCAATGTCTAGAGTGTCAACGCTCTACGTACCCTGTACTCATTTGAAAGTCATTTCATTCCTTGTCCAAAATGACTTAAAATCTGGAAGTTTTCTGTTATGCTGAAAGATGAGTGTCTTGTAACTGTAACCGCTGTGTATCCTGTACTCATCTGACATCATTTCTTTCTTCGTACAAAATGACTTAAACCTTGAAGTTTTCTGTTATTCTGAAAGATGAGTGTCTTGTAACTGAAAGCTCTATGCATCCTGTATTCATTTGAACATCATTTCATTCTTCGTCCAAATTGACTTAAACCTTGAAGATTTCTGTTATTCTGAAAGATGAGTGTCTTGTAACTCTAAGCTCTATAAGTCCTGTACTCATTTGAACACCATTTCATTCTTCGTCCAGAATAACTTAAAAATGGAAGTTTTCTGTTATTCTGAAAGGTGAGTGTCTTGTAACTGTAAGCTCTATGCATCCTGTACTAATTTGAACACCATTTCATTCTTCGTCCAAAATGACTTAAATCTGGAAGTTTTCTGTTATTCTGAAATATGAATGTCTTGTAACTGTAAGCTCTATGCATCCTGTACTCATTTGAACACCATTTTATTCTTCGTCCAAAATGACTTAAATCTGGAAGTTTTCTGTTATTCTGAAATATAAATGTCTTGTAACTGTAAGCTCTATGCATCCTGTACTCATTTGAACACCATTTTATTCCTCGTTCAAAATGACTTAAATCAGGAAGTTTTCTGTTAATCTGAAAGATGAGTGTCTTTTAACTGTAAGCTCTATGCATCCTGTAATGGTATCACCCGTATCATTTACTGCCCAATATGATTATCCAGTTAAAGGACGTTAAAGTATTAAAAATAAATAAACAAAATACTAGGTTTCTTATGAAATTATGCAACGATCAATTTTGAGACTGTTAAATGTGCATAACAATTGTTATATGGAAGGAGATGTTTCAAAAATAGCCCATACGAGGGAAGTAGAAGTTGCGGGAGTTATGTATTTTATGAGCCCCACGTTCTCTTTTAACCTGATGTTTTATCTATGATAACCTGGTTTGTTAGTTAAATAATCATGGAAACTAAGGAGGTGTTTATCTCCTTTTCCCCAAAAATTCAAAATTGTCGTGTCTCAAACATGCAGCATTTTAATCGTAATCAATGGAAATGTTTCTGAGAACAGAAAATTGAAGAAAGTTCTTCCATCCAAAAGAAGATATTCACTCACTTTAGTCAATGACCCTTGTTTCAGTTTAAATAACTCAGTTCTGAAGACAGTCCTGAGGGCAGGCAAGTGTTGCACAGTCGGGAACAAAAGAAGGAGGCACAGTTTCAAATTTATTTGATCATTTAGTCATTTGTTGCTAATGTTTTTCTCAGAAAAGTTTATTCCTTGTGAAACCATTTATTATTATTTTTTTATGAAATTACTTAGTAAGATTTTAGTTAATTGATGGAAATTAATCATTTCTTCACACTAGCCATACATAGGCTAAGGTTTATAATAGATAGAGTCAACATGAAAAATTCAATGCCACGGTCGGGATTTGAACCACGGATCTCCTGATTTTCGTCCAGTCGCTCTTACCCATTGAGCTACCATGGCCAGCTTGCTGTTATGACATTCAATTCTTCATTTGACGCGTATATTTCCCCGGTAAACCACTAGGGGCTCTCGCATTCCAGAAACACCTTTTGTGGCGACTTACAATTGTGAGTACTTGTATTGTAAGTACTACTGTGATGAAGCCTCGCTTCATCAGGCTTCATCACAGTAATACTTACAATGCAAGTACTTACAATGATAACTCGCCACAATCTGTGTACCTTGGATGTAAGAGCCTCTAGGGTTTTACCGGGGAAATATACGAGTCAAATGGAGTAACAGCGAGTGGACGAAAACCAGGAGATCCGTGGTTCAAATCTCGGCCGTGGCACTGAAATTTTCATGTTGACTCTATCTGCTTATTAAGAGTTTTCATTGCTATAGGCGGCCTTGTTTTGCACAGTGAATAGAGACGTTATGATGAGAAACTTATATAAACTTTTTCAATTCACTTTAAACTTAGTTTTATTTCAACTATTTATTCATTAAAGGTTCGGAATGACAACTTACTTGGGGGGGGGGGGTCCGGACACCCTGGACACCCCCCTTAAATACGTCCCTGGGTAAGCTCTATGCATCCTGTACTCATTTGAACACCATTTCGTTCCACGTCCAAAGTGATTTAAATGTGGAATATTTCTGTTATTCTGAAAGATGAGTGTCTTGTAACTGTAAGCTCTATACATCCTGTACTCATTTGAACACCATTTCATTCCTCGTCCAAAATGACTTAAATGTGGAATTTTTCTGTTATTCTGAAAGATGAGTGTCTTGTAACCATAAGCTCTATGCATCCTGTACTCATTTGAACACCATTTCATTCCTCGTGCAAAATGACTTAAATCTGGAAGCTTTCTGTTATTCTGAAAGATGCGTGTTATGTAACTGTAACCTCTAGGTATCCTGTACTCATTTGAACAACATTTCATTCTTCGTCAAAAATGACTTAAACCTGGAAGCTTTCTGTTATTCTGCAAGATCAGTGTCTTGTAACTGTAAGCTGTATGCATCCTGTACTCATTTGAACACCATTTCATTCCTCGTCGAAAATGACTTATATCTGAAAGTTTTCTGTTATTATGAAAGATGAGTGTCTTGTAACTGTAAGCTGTATGAAACCTGTACTCATTTGAACACCGTTTCATTCCTCGTCCAAAATGACTTAAATCTGAAAGTTTTCTGTTATTCTGAAAGAAGAATGTCTTGTAACTGTAAGCTCTATGCGTCCTGTACTCATTCAAACATGATTTTATTCCTCGTCCAAAATGACATAAATCTGGAAGTTGTTTTTATTCTGAAAGATGAGTGTCTTGTAACTATAAGCTCTATGTATCCTGTACTCATTTGAACACCATTTCATTCCTCGTCCAAAATGACAAAAAACTGGAAGTTTTGTGATATTTCGAAAGATGAGTGTATTGTAACTGTAAGCTCTATGCATCCTGTACTCATTCAAACATGATTTTATTCCTCGTCCAAAATGACATAAATCTGGAAGTTTTCTGTTGTTCTGAAAGAAGATAGTCTTGTAACTGTAAGCTCTATGCATCATGTACGCATTTGAACATAATTTCATTCCTCGCCCTAAATGACTTAAATCTGGAAGTTTTCTGTTATTCTGAAAGATGAATGTCTTGTAACTGTACTCTCTATGCAGCCTGTACGCATTTGAACACCATTTCATTCCTCGCCCTAAATGACTTAAATCTGGAAGTTCATTTTATTCTGAAAGATGAGTGTCTTGTAACTATAAGCTCTATGTATCCTGTACTCATTTGAGCACCATTTCATTCCTCGTCCAAAATGACAAAAAACTGGAAGTTTTCTGATATTTCGAAAGATGAGTGTATTGTAACTGTAAGCTCTATGCATCCTGTACTCATTCAAACATCATTTCATTCCTCGCCCTAAATGACTTAAATCTGGAAATTTTCTGTTATTCTGAAAGATGAATGTCTTGTAACTGTACTCTCTATGCAGCCTGTACGCATTTGAACACCATTTCATTCCTCGCCCTAAATGACTTAAATCTGGAAGTTTCCTGTTGTTCTGAAAGACGAGTGTCTTGTAAATGTAAGCTTTAGCATTCTGTACATATTTGAAAATCATTTATTTCCTTGTCCAATATGACTTAAATCCGGAAGTGTTCTGTTATTCTGAAAGATGAATGTCTTTTAACTGTAAAGTCCAAGTATCCTGTACTCATTTTAGAATAATTTATATTTTCCTCTGATATGACTTTTATTTGGAGGTTTTCTCTTATCCTGAAAAAAGAATGAGCGGTAGATACAGCAAGAACGCCTATAAATGTGCATCAAAAGCTTCTAAATACACCAAAAGCCAGTAAATACCTCCAAAAAGCCTCCAGATATGCCCGAAAGACCTTAAATAATACAAAGAGTGTCCAAATAGCACCAAGATCCTAGATACACCAAGAACGCCTCTAAATGTGCTTCTAAAGCTTCCAAGTACACCAAAAGCCAGTAAATACCTCGCAAAAGCCTCTAGATATGCCCCGAAAGACCTTAAATAAGCCAAAGTAGCCTAAATAACCCCCATTAGGCCCATGAAGCATCCAGAACGCCTCTAAAATGCTTCAAATACCAGTAAATACCTCGCAAAAGCCTCTAGATATTCCCCGAAAGACCTTAAATAAGCTAAAGGGAGTCTAGATACCTCCCATAAGGCCCTAGATGCAGCCAGAACGCCTCTAAATACGCTTCTAAATCTTCTAAGTACAACAAAAGCCAGTAAAAACCTCGCAAAAGCCTTTTGATATGCCCCGTAGGACCTTAAATAAGCCAAAGGGAGTCTAGAAACCTCCCATAATGTCCACGATACACCAAGAACGCCAATAAATATGCTTCTAAACCTTCTAAGTACACCAAAAAGCAGTAAATACCATACAAAAGCCTCTAGATATGCCCCGAAAGATTTTAGATAAGCCAAAAGGAGTCTAAATACCACCCACAAGGCCCTAGATGCACCAAGAGCGCCTCTAAATGGGCTTCAAAAGCTTCTAATTACACCAAAAGCCAGTAAATACCTCCAAAAGCCTTTAGATCTGCCCCGAAAGACCTTAAATAAGACAAAGGTAGTCTAAATAGCTCCAATAAGACCCTAGATACACGCAGCCAGAACGCCTCTAAATACGCTTCTAAGGCTTCTAAGTACACCAAAAGGCAGTAAATACCCCGCAAAAGCCTTTAGATATGCCCCGGAAAACCTTAAATAAGCCAAAGGAATCTAGATCCCTCCCATAGGGTCCAAGATACACCAAGAACGCCTCTAAATGTGCTTCTAAAGCTTATAAGTACACTAAAAGCCAGTAAATACCTCGCAAAAGAGTCTAGATATGCCCCGAAAGACCTTAAATAAGCCAAAATTAGCATAAATGCCCCCCATTAGGCCCAAGAAGGAGCCAGAACGACTCTAAAATGCTTCAAAAACCAGTAAATACCTCGCAAAAGCCTCTAGATATTCCCCGAAAGACCTTAAATAAGCTAAAGGGAGTCTAAATACCCCCCATGAGGCCCTAGATACACCAAGAACGCCTCAAAATGTCATTCTACAGCTTCTAAGTCCACAACAGGCCAATAGGTACGTCGCTAAAAGCCTCTAGATAAGCCCCGAAAGATCATAAATAAGCCAAAGCGAGCTTAAATATCTCCCATAAGGCCCCAGATACACCCAGAACGCCTCTAAATATGCTTCTAAAGCTTCTAAGTACAACAAAAGCCAGCAAATACCTCGCAAAAGCCTTTTGATATGCCCCGTAGGACCTTAAATAAGCCAAAGGGAGTCTAGAAACCTCCCATAGGGTCCACGATACACCAAGAACCCCTATAAATATGCTTCTAAACCTTCTAAGTACACCAAAAAGCAGTAAATACCTCCAAAAAGCCTCCAGATATGCCCGAAAGACCTTAAATAATACAAAGAGTGTCCAAATAGCACCAAGACCCTAGATACACCAAGAACGCCTCTAAATGTGCTTCTAAAGCTTCCTAGTACACCAAAAGCCAGTAAATACCTCGCAAGAGCCTCTAGATATGCCCCGAAAGACCTTAAATAAGCCAAAGTAGCCTAAATACCCCCCATTAGGCCCAAGAAGCATCCAGAACGCCTCTAAAATGCTTCAAATACCAGTAAATACCTCGCAAAAGCCTCTAGATATTCCCCGAAAGACCTTAAAAAAGCTAAAGGGAGTCTAAATACCCCCCATGAGGCCCTAGATACACCAAGAATGCCTCATAATGTCCTTCTGCAGCTTCTAAGTACACCAAAGGCCAATAAGTACCCCGCTAAAAGCCTCTAGATATGCCGCGAAATATCATAAATAAGCCAAAGCGAGCCTAAATATCTCCCATAAGGCCCCAGATACACCCAGAACGCATCTAAATATGCCTCACAAGTTTCTAAGTACAACAAAACCAGTGAATACCTCGAAAAAGCCTCTAGATATGCCCCGAAAGATTTTAGATAAGCCAAAAGAGTTCTAAATAACCACCATAAGGCCGTAGATACACCCGGAATGCCTCTAAAATGCTTCACAAGCCAGTAAATACCTCGCAAAAGCCTCTAGATGTTCCCCGAAAGGCCTTAAATAAGCTAAAGGGAGTCTAAATACCCCCCATAAGGCGCTAGATACACCCAGAACGCCTCTAAATATGCTTCTAAAGCTTCTAAGTACAACAAAAGCCAGTAAATACCTCGCAAAAGCCTTTTGATATGCCCCGTAGGACCTTAAATAAGCCAAAGGGAGTCTAGAAACCTCCCATAGGGTCCACGATACACCAAGAACGCCTAGAAATATGCTTCTAAACCTCCTAAGTACACCAAAAAGCAGTAAATACCATACAAAGGCCTTTAGATATGCCCCGGAAGATATTAAATAAGCCAAAGGTAATCTAAATACCTCCCATAGGGTACAAGATACACCACGAACGCCTCTAAATATGCTTCTAAAGCTTCAAAGTACACCAAAAGCCAGTAAATACCTAGCAAAAGCCTCTAGATATGCCCCGAAAGACCTTAAATAAGCCAAAAGTAGCCTAATACCCCCCATTAGGCCCAAGAAGCATCCAGAACGTCTCTAAAATGCTTCAAAAACCAGTAAATACCTCGCAAAAGCCTCTAGATATTCCCCGAAAGACCTTAGATAAGCTAAAGGGAGTCTAAATTCCCCCCATGAGGACCTAGCTACACCAAGAACGCCTCAAAATGTCCTTCTACAGCTTCTAAGTACACAAAAGGCCAACAAGTACATCGCTAAAAGCCTCTAGATATGCCCCGAAAGATCATAAATAAGCCAAAGCGAGCTTAAATATCTCCCATAAGGCCCCAGATACACCAAGAATGCCTCTAAATATGCTTCTAAAGCTTCTAAGTACAACAAAAGCCAGTAAATACCTCGCAAAACCTTTTGATATGCCCCGTAGGACCTTAAATAAGCCAAAGGGAGTCTCGAAACCTCCCATAGGGTCCACGATACATCAAAAGGTTCTAGATAAGCCCCGAAAGACCTTAAATAAGCCAAAAGTAGCCTAAATATCCCCCCATTAGGCCAAGATACACCCAGAACGCCTCTAAAATGCTTCAAAAACCAGTGAATACCTCGCAAAAGCCTCTGGATATTCCCCGAAAGATCTTAAATAAACTAATGGGAATCTAAATACCTCCCATAAGGCCCTAGATAACCAAGAATGCCTCCAAATGTGCTTCTAAAGCTTCTAAGTACACCAAAAGCCAATAAGTTCCTCGCAAAAGCCTCTAGATAGACCCCGAAAGATCTTACATAAGCCAAAGCGAGCCTAAATACCTCCCATAAGGCCCTAGATACACCCAGAACGCCTCTAAAAACGCTTATAAAGCTTCTAAGTACACCAAAAGCCAGTAAATACCTCGCAAAAGCATCTGTATATTCCCCGAAAAAACTTAAGTAAGCTAAAGGGAGACTAAATACACCCCATAAGGCCCAGGATACACCCAGGACACCTCCAAATATGCTTCCAAAGCTTCTAAGTACACCAAAACCCAGTAAATACCTCGAAAAAGCCTCTAGATATGCACCGAAAGACCTTAAATAAGCCAAAAGTAGCCTAAATACCCCCCATTAGGCCCAAGTAGCAGCCAGAACGCCTCTAAAATGCTTCAAAATCCAGTAAATACCTCGCAAAAGCCTCTAGATATGCCCCAAAGGCCTTAATAAGCCAAAGCGGTTTAGACACCTCCCATAAGGCAGTAGATACAGCAAGAACGCCTCTAAATGTGCATCAAGAGCTTCTAAGTACAACAAAAGCCAGTAAATACGTCGCAAAAGCCTTTTGATATGCCCCGTAGGACCTTAAATAAGCCAAAGGGAGCCCAGAAACCTCCCTTAGGGTCCACGATACACCACGAACGCCTATAAATATGCTACTAAACATTCTAAGTGAACCAAAAGCCTGTAAATACCTCGCAAAAGCCTCTAGATATGCCCCGAAAGACCTTAAATAAGACAAAGGTAGTCTAAATAGCTCCAATAAGACCCTAGATACACCAAAACGCCTCTTAATACTCTTTTTAAGCTTGTATATAAACAAAAGCCAGTGAATACCTCGAAAAAGCCTCTAGATATGCACCGAAACACCTTAAATAAGCCAAAGGGAGTCTAGATACCTCCCATAAGGTCCTAGATGCAGCCAGAACGCCTCTAAATACGCTTCTAAAGCTTCTAAGTACACCAAAAGCCTGTAAATACCTCGCAAAAAGCCTCTAGATATGCCCCGAAAGATTTTAGATAAGCCAAAGCGAGCCTAAATACCTCCCATAAGGCCCTAGATACACCCAGAACGCCTCTAAATATGCTTCTAAAGCTTCTATATACAACAATAGCAAGAAAATACCTTGCAAAAGCCTTTGGATATGCCCCGGAAAACCTTAAATAAGCCAAAGGAAGTTTAAATGCCTTCCATATGGTCCTAGATGCACCCAGAACGCCACTAAATACGCTTCTAAAGCTTCTAAGTACACCAAAAGCCGGTAAATACCTCGCAAAAGCATCTGTATATGCCCCGAAAAAACTTAAGTAAGCTAAAGGGAGACTAAATACCCCCCATAAGGCCCAAGATACACCCAGGACACCTCCAAATATGCTTCAAAAGCTTCTAAGTACACCATAATCCAGTAAATACCTCGAAAAAGCCTCTAGATATGCACCGAAAGACCTTAAATAAGCCAAACGTAGCCTAAATACCCCCCATTAGGCCCAAGAAGCAGCCAGAACGCCTCTAAAATGCTTCAAAATCCAGTAAATACCTCGCAAAAGCCTCTAGATATGCCCCAAAGGCCTTAATAAGCCAAAGGGGTTTAGACACCTCCCATAAGGCAGTAGATACAGCAAGAACGCCTCTAAATGTGCATCAAGAGCTTCTAAGTACAACAAAAGCCAGTAAATACCTCGCAAAAGCCTTTTGATATGCCCCGTAGGACCTTAAATAAGCCAAAGGGAGTCCAGAAACCTCCCTTAGGGTCCACGATACACCAAGAACGCCTATAAATATGCTACTAAACCTTCTAAGTGTACCAAAAGCCTGTAAATACCTCGCAAAAGCCTCTAGATATGCCCCGAAAGACCTTAAATAAGCCAAAGCGAGCCTAAATACCTTCCATAAGGCCCTAGATACACCCAGGACGCCTCTAAATATGCTTCAAAAGCTTCTAAGTACACCAAAACCCAGTAAAAACCTCGAAAAAGCCTCTAGATATGCACCGAAAGACCTTAAATAAGCCAAAGGGAGTCTAGATACCTCCCATAAGGTCCTAGATGCAGACAGAACGCCTCTAAATACGCTTCTGAAGCTTCTAAGTACACCAAAAAGAGGTAAATACCATACAAAAGCCTTTAGATATGCCCCGGAAGACATTAAATAAGCCAAAGGTAGTCTAAATACCTCCCATACGGTACAAGATACACCGGGAACGCCTCTAAATATGCTTCTAAAGCTTCAAAGTACACCAAAAGCCAGTAAATACCTCGCAAAAGCCTCTAGATATGCCACGAAAGACCTTAAATAAGCCAAAGTAACCTAAATACCCCACATAATTCCAAGAAGCATCCAGAACGTTTCTAAAATACTTCAAAAACCAGTAAATACCTCGCAAAAGCCTCTAGATATGCACCGAAAGATTTTCGATAAGCCAAAAGGAGTCTAAATAACCACCATAAGGCCCTAGATACACCCGGAATGCCTCTAAAATGCTTCATAAGCCCGTAAATACCTCGCAAAAGCCTCTAGATGTTCCCCGAGAGGCCTTAAATAAGCTAAAGGGAGTCTAAATTCCACCCACAAGGTCCTAGATGCACCAAGAGCGCCTCTAAATGGGTTTCAAAAGCTTCTAAGTACACCAAAAGCCAGTAAATACCTCCAAAAGCCTTTAGATCTGCCCCGAAAGATTTTAAATAAGACAAAGGTTATCTAAATAGCTCCATAAGACCCTAGATACACCAAGAACGCCTCTAAATGTGCTTCTAAAGCTTCTAAGTACACTAAAAGCCAGTAAATACCTCGCAAAACATTCTAGATATGCCCCAAATGACCTAAAATAAGCCAAAAGTAGCCTAAATACCCCCCATTAGCCCCAAGATTCAATCAGAACGCCTCTAAAATGTTTCAAAAACCAGTGAATACCTCGCAAAAGCCTCTAGATATTCCCCGAAAGACCTTAAATAAGCTAAAGGTATCCTAAATACCGCCCATAAGGCCCTAGATAAACAAGAATGCCTCAAAATGTGCTTCTAAAGCTTCTAAGTGCACCAAAAGCCGATAAGTTCCTCGGAAAAGCCTCTAGATAAACCCCGAAAGATCTCACATAAGCCAAAGCGAGCCTAAATACCTCCCATAAAGCCCTAGATACACCCAGAACGCCTCTAAATATGCTTCTAATGCTTCTATATACAACAATAGCCAGGAAATACCTCGCAAACGCCTTAAGATATGCCCCGGAGGACCTTAAATAAGCCAAAGGGAGTCTAAATGCCTTCCATAAGGTCTTAGATGCACCCAGAACGCCACTAATTACGCTTCTAAAGCTTCTAAGTACACCAAAACTCAGTAAATACCTCGCAAAAGCATCTGTATATGCCCCGAAAAAACTTAAGTATGCTAAAGGGAGACTAATTACCCCCCATAAGGCCCAAGATACACCCAGGACGCCTCCAAATATGCTTCCAAAGCTTCTACGTACACCAAAACCCAGTAAATACCTCGAAAAAGCCTCTAGATGTGCACCGAAAGACCTTAAATAAGCCAAAGGGAGTCTAGATACCTCCCACAAGGTCCTAGATGCAGACAGAACGCCTCTAAATACGCTTCTGAAGCTTCTAAGTACACCACAAAGCAGTAAATACCATACAAAAGCCTTTAGATATGCCCCGGAAGACATTAAATAAGCCAAAGGGAGTCTAAATACCTCCCATAGGGTACAAGATACAACGCGAACGCCTCTAGATAAGCTTCTAAAGCTTCAAAGTACACCAAAAGCCAGTAAATACCTCGCAAAAGCCTCTAGTAATACCCCGAAAGACCTTAAATAAGCCAAAGTAGCCTAAATACCCCACATTAGACCCAAGAAGCATCAAGAATGCCTCTAAAATGCTTCAAAAACCAGTAACTACCTCGCAAAAGCCTCTACATATTCCCTGAAAGACCTTAAATAAGCTAAAGGGTGTCTAAATACCCCCCATGAGGCCCTAGATACACCAAGAACGCCTCAAAATGTCCTTCTACAGCTTCTAAGTACAGAAAAGGCCAATAAGTACCTCGCTAAAAGCCTCTAGATATGCTCCGAAAATCATAAATAAGCCAAAGCGAGCTTAAAAATCTCCCATAAGGCCCCAGATACACCCAGAACGCCTCTAAATATGCTTCTAAAGCTTCTAAGTACAGCAAAAGCCAGTAAATACCTCGCAAAAGCCTTTTGATATGGCCCGTAGGACCTTATATAAGCCAAAGGGAGTCTAGAATCCTTCCATAGGGTCCACGATACACCAAGAACGCCTTTAAATATGCTTCTAAACCTTCTAAGTACACAAAAAGCCTGTAAATACCTCGAAAAAAGCCTCTAGATATGCCCCGAAAGATTTTAGATAAGCCAAAAGGAGTCTAAATATCCACCATAAGGCCCTAGATACAACCGGAATGCCTCTAAAATGCTTCATAAGCCAGTAAATACCCCGCAAAAGTCTCTAGGTGTTCCCCGAAAGGCCTTAAATGAGCTAAAGGGAGTCTAAATGCCACCCACAAGGCCCTAGATGCACCAAGAGCGCCTCTAAATGGGCTTCAGAAGCTTCGAAGTACACCAAAACGCAGTAAATACCTCGCAAAAGCTTCTAGATGTGCCCCGAAAGACCTTAAATAAGCCAAATGGGGTCTAGACACCTACCATAAGGCAGTACATACCACACGAACGCTTCTAACTGTGTATCAAAAGCTTCTAAGTACACCAAAATCCAGTAAATACCTTGCAAAAGTTCTAGATATGTTTGAAAGAGCTTAATAAGCCAAAGGGGGTTTAGACACCTCCCATAAGGCAGTAGATACACCAAGAGCGCCTCTAAATGTGCTTCTAAAGCTTCCAAGTACACCAAAAGCCAGTAAATACCTCGCAAAAGCCTCTAGATATGCCCCGAAAGACCATAAATGAGCCAAAGTAGCCTAAATACCCCCCATTAGGCCCAAGATACACCCAGAACGCCTCTAAAATGCTTCAAAAGCCAGTGAATACCTCGCAAAAGCCTCTAGATATTCCCCGAAAGACCTTAAATAAGCTAAAGGGAGTCTAAATACCGCCCATTAGACCCTAGATAACCAAGAACGCCTCATAATGTGCTTCTAAAGCTTCTAAGTACACCAAAAGCCAATAAGTTCCTCGCAAAAGCCTCTAGATAGACCCCGAAAGATCACACATAAGCCAAAGCGAGCGTAAATACCTCCCATAAGGCCCTAGATACACCCAGAACGCCACTAAATACGCTTCTAAAGCTTCTAAGTACACCAAAAGCCAGTAAATACCTCGCAAAAGCATCTGTATATAACCCGAAAAAACTTAAGTAAGCTAAAGGGAGACTAAATACCCCCCATAAGGCCCAAGATACACCCAGGACGCCTCTAAATATGCTTCAAAAGCTTCTAAGTACACCAAACCCAGTAAATACCTCAAAAAAGCCTTTAGATATGCACCGAAAGAACTTAAATAAGCCAAAGGCAGTCCAGATACCTCCCATAAGGTCCTAGATGCAGACCGAACGCCTCTAAATACGCTTCTGAAGCTTCTAAGGACACCAAAAAGCAGTAAATACCATACAAAAGCCTTTAGATATGCTCCGGAAGACATTAAATAAGCCAGAGGGAGTCTAAATACCTCCCATAGGGTACAGTATACACCGCGAACGCCTCTAAATAGGCTTCTAAAGCTTCAAAGTACACCAAAAGCCAGTAAATACCTCGCAAAAGCCTCTAGATATGCCCCGAAAGAAATTAAATAAGCCAAAGTAGCCTAAATACCCCCCATTAGGCCCAAGAAGCATCCAGAACGCCTCTAAAATGCTTCAAAAACCAGTAAATACCTCTCAAAAGCCTCTAGATATTCCCCGAAAGACCTTAAATAAGCTAAAGGGAGTCTTAATACCCCCCATGGGGCCCTAGATCCACCAAGCACACCTCAAAATGTCCTTCTACAGCTTCTAAGTACACAAAAGGCCAATATGTACCTCGCTAAAAGCCTCTAGATATGTCCCGAATGATCATAAATAAGCCAAAGTAAGCCTAAATATCTCCCATAAGGCCCCAGATACACCCAGAACGCATCTAAATATGCTTCTAAAGCTTCTAAGAACAACAAAAGTCAGTAAATACCTCGCAAAAGCCTCTAGATATGCACCGAAAACCTTAAATAAGCCAAAAGGAGCTTAGATACCTCCCATAAGGTCCTAGATGCAGCCAGAACGCCTCTAAATACGCTTCCAAAGCTTCTAAGTACACCAAAAGCCAGTAAATAGCTCGAAAACACCTCTAGTAATGCACCGAAAGACCTTCTGCTCTGCTCTGCTCTGCTCTGCTCTGCTCTGCTCTGCTCTGCTCTGCTCTGCTCTGCTCTGCTCTGCTCTGCTCTGCTCTGCTCTGCTCTGCTCTGCTCTGCTCTGCTCTCCTCTCCTCTCCTCTCCTCTCCTCTCCTCTCCTCTCCTCTCCTCTCCTCTCCTCTCCTCTGCTCTGCTCTGCTCTGCTCTGCTCTCCTCTGCTCTCCTCTGCTCTCCTCTTCTCTGCTCTCCTCTGCTCTCCTCTGCTCTCCTCTGCTCTCCTCTGCTCTGCTCTGCTCTCCTCTGCTCTCCTCTGCTCTCCTCTCCTCTCCTCTCCTCTCCTCTTCTCTCCTCTCCTCTCCTCTCCTCTCCTCTCCTCTCCTCTCCTCTCCTCTCCTCTCCTCTCCTCTCCTCTCCACTCCTCTCCTCTCCTCTCCTCTCCTCTCCTCTCCTCTCCTCTGCTCTCCTCTGCTCTCCTCTGCTCTCCTCTGCTCTCCTCTCCTCTCCTCTCCTCTCCTCTCCTCTCCTCTCCTCTCCTCTCCTCTCCTCTCCTCTCCTCTCCTCTCCTCTCCTCTCCTCTCCTCTCCTCTCCTCTCCTCTCCTCTCCTCTCCTCTCCTCTCCTCTCCTCTCCTCTCCTCTCCTCTCCTCTCCTCTCCTCTCCTCTCCTCTCCTCTGCTCTGCTCTGCTCTGCTCTGCTCTGCTCTGCTCTGCTCTGCTCTGCTCTGCTCTGCTCTGCTCTGCTCTGCTCTGCTCTGCTCTGCTCTGCTCTGCTCTAAAAACAGCACAGCAATAAAGGCCTGCTACAGGCCAACGCGTTGGGAGGTAGATTGGAAATAAAATCGTTTGCCCTTACAAGGTTGTTCTGTATTAGGATGGCGGCAACTAACCTGGAAAACTTAAGCAAATTTACCTGACAATTTCTTGCACCAAGTAGCAACATTTACAGTATTTTACGTTTTACCTATTTTTTTTTTTTTTTTGGTAAAATTTAGAGATGGGGATATGTAACCATTTCCCGATATTAAGTTTATAGCATCAGTCTGAGGCAAAAGCTCCTACACTTCATTTTTACTTTCGTTTAATGTATAAACATCTATTTGATTTGATTTATTGATTCATCCATTGAAACATCTACATGTTATAGGACACGTCAAATTAAAAACTAAGTACAATATTTGTAATTAAGGTAGCTAACTAAATATTTACAAATTTAAAAGTTCATCCACGCTGTAGAAGCTATTGACTCTAAGGAAGTTTAATAACAATTTCTTAAATTGATGTGATTCAATCTTTTTTATAGATTCAGGTTGCTTATTGTAAAGATGTAAGCCAGCATATGTGAAACTATTTTCATACATCTTTGTTTTGTGTGACTTCACAAATAAATTATTCTTTGTTCTAGTGTTGTGTATATGAATTTCAGAATTTGTTTTGAATAAACTTAGGCTTTCTTTCATATGTACAAGAGGTTCATATATGTATATACTTGGCAGTGGTAAGATACCTAATTTACTGAAGTATGGCTTACAACTAGTTGTGCTTGAGACATCTGCTATGATTCTAATTATTTTCTTTTGGTATCTGAATACTTTTATACTCTCTTTAGAATTTTCCCAAAAAATTATACCATATGCCAACAAGCTGTGTATATATGAAAAGTACACTATTCTCCGAACTTTCAAGCTTGACATGCCTGTAATCGCCCTCATTAATAAACACATTTTACTAAGCTTTTTCGTCAATGCCTCTATGTGAGTTTCCCAAATTAAATTTTCATCTAGTATTAGTCCCAGAAATTTGATAGTTTGTATGTAATGTATTTGGTCTTGTCCCAGCATTAATTTTGGATACAATTGACTTCCACTCATTTTATTATAGAAGCTTAGGGCTGCTGTTTTCTCCTTACTCAATATTAACATATTGGCACTAAACCATTTTTGAATATCTTTTAGATTATTTTCAATATGTACATCTGCCCCTTCCTTATTCACCCCTTTGATAAAAATATTTGTATCATCTGTAAAAAGTGTAACATTTATATTGGTTCTGTTTTCTACATTATCTGCCAAATCATTAATGTACACTATAAATAAAAGAGGTCAAAGCACCGAACCTTGAGGGACCCCATATTTCATTATAGCGCTATTTGAAATCTGAGTTTTAACTTCACTCGTTTCGCTATCAAAATACTCTATTTCCACTGATTGCTCTCTATTCTCCAGATAAGATCTGAACCAATCTAAAGCTAACCCCCTTATGCCATATGAGGATAATTTTTCTAGTAAAAGTTTGTGATCAACCAGGTCAAACGCCTTTGTAAGATCTAAAAATGCCTATCCCTAGTTGTTTACTATCTAGTGTTTCATACACTTGTTCAATGAAATTCATCAGTGCAGAACTTTTTGATTTATGTTTTCGAAAACCATTTTGATTGTCATTAATTACTTTAAATTTTTCCAAAAACTTGTTACTCTTTTATACATTATTTGTTCGAAGATCTTTGCAAAAGTTGAAATTATGGAAATTGCCTGTAATTTCCAACCTCCCCTTTGTTACCTTTTTTAAAGATGGGTTTCACTTTACCTTTTTTTAACCTGTTGGGGAACGTCCCACTTGAAAGTGAAAGATTTATCAAGTAAGTCAGTGGTTCAATTAGGAATAAGGAGCAACGCTTTATGACGCAGTTAGAGTAACCGTCTATTCCTACTGATTTCTTATTCTTCAATTTTTTATAACATCTTTAACTTTCTCAACTGTTACTGGAATTAAAAACATGCTATGTTCATTTTTCTTTACACTTAATCTTTCCTTCTTTCCTAGAGAATGAGTATTTAACAGTTTCTCCGCTACAGTTGAATAAAACTGGTTGAATAATTCCGAAATTTGTTTAGGATCACTTACTTTTTGGCCATTAATTTCTAGATGGTAATTTTCTTTCAATTTGGGTCCATTTTTTATTTCGTGCTTAATTACTTGCCATATAGATTTAGTTTTATTAACTGCTTTGTTTATTGTTTCATCGTTATGTAACTTTTTGGCTGCTCTTATAACTTTATTATATATATTTCGATATTTTACATAATAGGCCTTAAAATCCGGTGTAGTCTTGTTTTCCTTCATGAATTTGCTCAAGAATTTTAATCTATCACCAGATTTGCGGATTCCTGTTGTGATCCACTTATTACCTAGCTTGTTCATTGCTACTTTAACAATTGGTGTGGCTGTTACAAAGTGAAAATCAAATGTGTCCAAAAATGCATTCATGGCATCGTTTAGATTTCGCTCAGTGTACACGCTTTCCCAAGATTCTTTACTTAACAGAAAATTTAGATAGCTTAGATTGTCATCATTAGCAAGTCTAACCTTTTTGAATATTTTTTTGCATTCTGTTTTGGGTTATGCTGATCTAGTGGGAAAACTAATTTTAACATTTGTGTCTAATGATCTGACACGGCTGTGTCAAAAATCTGAATTTCATATTTCCACTTACTTATATTCAGCACTACTTGGTCAATCGCAGAATAAGACGAATTCGAGACACTGGTTGGTAATTTAACTGTTTTCCATTCCATACATATTAAAGACATTTTGCAGCTGCTTTTTATTTGCGTTTTCTGTTAAATAGTTTATATTCACGTCCCCTACTATAATTACAGATTTTTTTGCCTTTTTAAAGAAGTCTAAAATGATTTCTAAATTTTGAAGGAAAATTTTGGTATTGCTTGTGGGATTTCGGTACACACAAATAAGAATTAGTTTGCTGTTTAATAGTTCACACATGCTGGCTTCAAAGTGTTCCTCCTGGTCTAAGTATTTAAACATAACAATCTCCCTAAATTTAACTGATTCATTTACATATATACATGATCCACCATTTTTCTTGTTTGACCTACAGAAGGAAGATGCTAGCACATAGTTAGGTATATTAAAATACTCAGTTTCATCTCCTCCCAACCAATGTTCCGTTAAACAAATTGCTGTAGAGTTTTTTAAAACAGACATTAATAGTACTTCAATATTACAATTTTTGTTCCTTAAGCTTTGGATGTTTTGGTGGAAGATTGATAGGTTGAATTTACTATTGTTACTAATTTTACAGCTAGTACTTACACCAGTATTTGTTTTCTCAGGAGGATTGCTATCAAAGCCTACATGCTTTTCACCTTCTTCATACGTTTCTAATTTACCCGACTTTTACATACTACACCTATTACATCTTTTATAGCTTCACTCAGTGTAAACGACCCTTTTCTGTTTAGATGTAGACCATCCTTGCCAAGGCACGAGTAGTCCAGCTTCTTGTCTAGGTCCACATAAATAGCTCTTAGAGCATGGCATGCCCATTTAATATTTTCATAACACTATTTACATACCTATCACCTAAGTCACGCCTTCTCACTATCTGTTCACTACTAGTTTAGCATTTGAAAACTTCTTCTTGGTCGCACGTATAAGATTGTACATGTTACCCAGAATCTCTTCGGCATTCCGCGAGTTTTTTAGATTGTTTGTACCAACATGTAGCATAACCACTTCGGTATCTTCTGGTCTTCCAGTGATGCTGGAATCATTGAGTTTACCACACATTTGCTGCACATTTATTCCACTTAGAGACCTCAACTTAACCCCATCCACATTTACATGTTTAATAATAGAATCCCCAAGCACTAACATTTTGCATTTTTCCGTTTCCGGCTTGTCCGTTCCATCCCCTTCACGTTTCCTGATTTTGAGGTTAGGGTTAATCCACTTGAATTTGGAGCTTACTGCTGTTTCTTTCTTCTTTTTCTGCAGACCAGTATTTGCAGTGAGTCCTTCATCAAAGGAAAGCTGAGATTCACTATCGAATGACGATAGCAAAGTAAACCTGTTGCTTGTAGAAATAGGCTCCTTCATTTCCATCACAATTTTATTTGAGTCATCTCTGTGTTCAGCTTTTTCCTTCAGGAGATGATTTTCCATTTTGAGTTCGTTGTTTTCAGTCTTTAAGGTTCTTATTT
Source organism: Mantis religiosa (assembly GCA_030765055.1). Lineage (NCBI taxonomy): Eukaryota > Metazoa > Arthropoda > Insecta > Mantodea > Mantidae > Mantis > Mantis religiosa. Next base: position 1,907,392 of record JAUKNK010000021.1, on the reverse strand, counting down.
CTTCATGAGCCTGTTTTAAGTCTTTGTTCAATAAGTCCACGATGATTTGAAGCGACGCTATGACCTCCGCTTCACGTGTTGTTCCATTCCGAGATGGCGGTTCTTCCACTTGTTGATTTTGTTTCTTTAATTCTATTAAGGGTTCCTCCCCAGTCTTATCTTCATTTCTGTGGCTTTCTCCGTCATTGAAATTATTGTTGCTGTAATCTCTTTTTGCTTTATTGCCATTAATATCACTCTTTTCACTGATTTTCAATGACTTACTTCGCGTGCCATAACTACACGTCGCCATCGTATAATCTGTGTTGTAGTAAATTACATGACACTTGCAATAATTGTAATATTACATTTGTAATAATACAATTGTACTTCATTTTAATGAAGCTGCAGATTACATTGCCCTGGTTTCTACCCAGGCTACAAAACATTGCTGTTGATCTATCGTTTAATAAGTTCTGTGTAAGAAGTAAACGTGTAGGACAAGGGTAGGCAACCTATGAGACGAGTATTATCGTCTGGTACGCGAGCTCGTTTTGGATGATGGTAGATATAAAATACCTAACATATCTAAATATTGTGAAGTGATGTGCCATTTTAAGCAACATTTTTGCAATCGGCGTGTGAAAATGGGCAACAAGCACGTATTATCTTCTTGAAGGTAATATTTCATGTTCGAGTAGTGCTATTGGTAGCATTGCTTTCTGTTGTCTTTACAGGACCGTTCATAGCGGAGGGTTACCAAAGCTTCTAGTCACCATTTGTGATACTACAAGCGCTTCAGTAAAGCAGTTAGTGTACCGCACAACAGATAGCGCAGCGAGAGAATCAATACACTGAAGGAAGGAATGTGCGAATTACTCTAAGGCCCTCTCGTCCTGATAATAACTTTTTCGAAACGAAATAAACTATTATGCTAATTCACTTCACTTTCTAAATAATATATAATACGGAATTGTTACACCAAAGAAAAACGACATTATCCTCCATTGGTGGGAACAGGAGGCCATTATCGTAACTATAAGTTTTCGAAAATATTTCAAACTACATCGTTGAAATTCTCAATCCTATGTCACTTAATAATTTTGTGAATTGAACTGTTTCATACAGTTGTGTGGTACATAAATTAATTTACTAACATGTATTCCAATAAATAATGTGTAGAAGTGGGGGTAAAGTGTGTTGCATTCCGATGTAAATGATAGAATTCTGGAACTACTAATGAGCGCAACAGTTGTAACAAATATATATTTCACGATTTGCTATTAGGATGAAAACTACCCTTTTGCTATTCTCTCTTTTTTATTTTTTGGTTTTAATTGTTCCATTGCCTTCAACTGCGATGGTATAGTCGCCCTGTTCAAACGGTTACCATGGATTTATCTTGGGTAATAGATACCTCTCAGATAACGTACTGATTATTCTTGTAAGAGTGAGAGAGGAACTGACGCGCCTCCCGGTCTTGTGCTAAGCACCAATGAACGCACCACTTCAGCCAATGGAATTCGCAGAAATCACAAATGACAGATATACGTTTACTCCGCTTGGAGTAATCAGTGCGTTATCTGAGAGGTATCTATTACCCAAGATAAATCCATGGTAAGCGTTTGAGCAGGGCGATTATAATAGCGGCGGCCTTTTTTTTTTTTTTTTTTTTTTTTTTTTTTTTTTTTTTTTTTTTTTTTTTTTTTTGAGCAAACCGCCTGTTGGCGATGTTGTTGACTCGTATACGTTCAATCGTTCGATCACGCACACTTTTACAATCTTATTCCAGACTCTGGGGAAATGCAGAAAATTCCCCACTACCAACCTGGAATCAAACCCGGTACGCCTCGCACAGCAGGCAGGTGCTCTACCGACTGAGCTACGACGCCAGTTTGTCTTTTGTCGCCCGTTCCTCCTAACCTCATCTAGCCTTAGTTCCACACATTTTCCCGTTTTATGATTTTAGAGGTACAATTTGGTCACTCAGCAAAAGCTATGAATAATTACACAAAGTTATGTCATTTTTCAAGTGTTGTCATTTTAAAGGACTCGCTCCATTGCGTAAAGCAGTATGTATAAAAATGAAATGAGTAATAACTTGACTTATCATATAAGCACAATATTAAAAAAAAATAGTTGAAATACTTATGGTATCATCCAGTTGTGGCTTGGTTACAAGTTAATTATCTATTTTAATGTGCGATAGTCATCTATTAATTACACATGTCCACGTACAGGACCTTCGTTTTTGCATATTACCATCCTAAAGGGCATTTTCTTGGTCCCGAGAAACACGCTATTCGCCGGCGGAATCGGTTATTCATAGCCCCTTAAATTGAAATACTTAGATTATCGTGGAAATGTTATAACCTAATACCTTCGACTTAGAACTTTGCCGCCACAGATGCCCCACTCGTTTTTAGAAAATTACCATAATTCTTCACGGTCGTACCTTACTTCGTCACTAAAAGAAATTAATCGTGGGTCAATAGAGTGATTATCGACATTATTAAACATATAACTGCATAAATTACCTGCACTCTCATTATGCTCCAGGTGCATTTCTGAACTTATAGTTAACCTTTAAGGCTTTAATTTTAGAGTTATAGTGGTATTCCGAAAAGAGGTTCACGGAATCTCTGTTTCCAAGTTCTTTGATATTTATTCTATGTCTTTCTGATGTCACTGGAGTATTTCTTAGTAAAACATGCAATTTAATTTGGATTTTTTATCAAGAAATATATCTCGTTTCCCCAAACCTACTCACGAATTTACGAACTGTTTGAGTGTGAGGTGCACAAACAGCAGGAACCGATCTATAAGTCAATGTCTCATTCTTCTGCAAGAGTTTGTCTCATAAGAATAACAAATGATGAACCTGTGTCCTAATGTACTCGACCGTTCTGGCAGTTATAGCATTGACACACTGCAACAATGAAATACTCGTATGTAGGTCCCGTATTGAACAATCTCTGAACAGCACAGTTTACATCGGGAGAGGCCAGGCTGTACCACGCTCCTGACCTTATATATGCTCGTCCTCAACACTTGCTTAGCGTGTGACGTCGCCACTCCATGTAAGTATTGCTGTAACGTTAAGTCATATCGACGAAGAATTAAATGGATGGAATGATGTTCAAATCAACCCAGGGTCCATAGAGCTTAGAGTTACCCGACAGTCATCTTTCAGGATCAGGGAAACCCAGGTAAAAAACTTATCCAGGTAACTCGCCCTGATCGAGATTCGAACTCGGGAACTCTTGAACGTGAAGCAGACACGCTACCATTTGCGCTGCCGAGGCGGGCGGAAGTAGTTTGAGGCGTACGTGAGCAGTAATGTAGGAAAGACTGGAAATAAGGTCTTAAGATGTTACAGTGAGAAACAACTCGTTGACCGGGTTCTTTTAACGTTGATGTTGAATAACTTTTAATAACACTGTTACTTCCTCATGCTTACCTCCAGACTCTTTGGATGCCAGGGAAAGAGTCCAATTAAAAATGTTGTCCCGCTCCAGCTGGTAATTCAACCCGAGGCCGCCGCGTTCTTCTTCTTCAGCAAATTTCCCTTCTCTTTCTCTACTTACACCCCCGAGGACTTACAAGCCAATGACTTGGGTCAGGAGTCTCTCGAGAGGCAGCATTATTTGGATGCCCCATGCCTGGCACGGCAATGCAGAGAGGAAATTAAATGTATTGCTGTGAAGATTTACAAGGAAATTCGCGGATCATATTACTCAATCCAACACCCGCCAGAAAATATACGTTCACATTGTTCGGGTTTGAACCCGAGTACTCTGGAATACGAATCATTTGGTTGGGTAGTGCCACCTTCACTCGGTGGACTTCTTGGTTGAAAGGACAAAATCCGACAGCGAAGTTAAAGACACTCCTAATAACGCCGGCTCTTGTAGCGTACCTGCTAGAGCAACCAGCGCTCTAGCGCTCTGCCGCATAGAGGAGCGTGGGTTCGAGTCCCGCATTGGGCATGGGTATTTATGTGTATATGTATAAAACGTATTGAAAACAGTCATCAAACGGAAACAATACACAACTGTAAAAGAAAGGGAAAATGTATGTATATGGATAGACAATTTTGATTAGTTCTTAAAATAACTATTACTATATACTTTTAAATAGTCACCTAACTACTAAATTATTTAGAGTACGGGAGTTGCAGATTTTTCAATTTAACGTCTTAAATATGAAATTCCTTTTATGACATGTTCTGTATGCCGTTCAACTGGTTATGCTCAATGCTGACCCTAAACTTAAATCTCAAAGTATATTTTGATTTTCCTAAACTGTTTATTGTAAATTTTTGTTAAATATATTTTGTGGAATATTTCCGCTCGTGTAACAAAGCTCATTTCAGCCATAAGTTTCATGCAAAATGTTATGTACTGTAAACGACATGACCCATATCCGCAGTAATATTTCCTCTACGTTAGCCCTAACATTTTTGTCTCGGTTGATGTTTGCCTCGTTTGGTTCTATATTCTACCGCTAGGGTCCGCGGCATATGCTCAAACTTCCCTTGAATGCTGACTTAAGTGGTTATGCATAGTGAATTCCAAGGGGCGTTTCTCTACTTGTGTGAACGTCCGCTAACTTCGTAATGCGGTAAGTCTAATGGGATCAATTAGCTTTTTGATTATGCCACCTCAAGTTTTCAATTTGCAGATAATATGAGCTTCAAAATGTTTAAATGAACCTGTTGTCTAAAACTGGAGACAGTAATAATATCAATTAATATTGTCAATACTTACGTAATAGTTTATCACGTAATTGCCTTTTAACTCCTGTTACTATGTTGCATCTCTTTGCGTATGCAATTTATGGTTGTCCTCTTATCCGTGATAAAATTACCTTTAGTGCATGATGCAACCACAGTTATAAATTGTGGTGCACTTAATAACTATTTATGTGTATTATTTATGAAAATGTTAAATATTTCTTTTTTATTACTAGATGTTGTTCAAGTTTGGTTTTTATTGTTCATATTCACCTTGTAATTTTAGATAAACTGTGTGAGTGGTTAAAGGTTCCATGCATGTACTTTCTTATGTAAATGAGGAAGAAAGCTGATTTAAATAAGGAAATTGCCTTTACTCTACGGTTTAAAAGTAGTTGTCAATAATTAGAAAGCGAGCAACTTACCTACTCACTCTTAAGACTTTCTCTACTACGTACTTATAGTAAATAGGAAAGTATTCCACCCTAAAAAAATTTGATGTCGAGTTGTCACCGGACATATATGTATATTTGAGGTCCTCGTACATAGAATAATTTTTAGGAATAACACTTATGGTGCTCGTGTGTGTCTGTTAATAACCAAATTTGATACTTAAATTCAGTGTCTTTCAAGGATTCAAAAAGATTTTCAGGATAATCCACCAATCCCAAGCTATTTTACGTGGAACATTCTTTAAAAATATAAATTTTCTCAAATATGTCACAAATGACCTTGAGCAAAATACTATATATTTATAATATTTTCATGGTTAAGCAGCCACGGTTTTAACGATAAATGTGACGCGTCACACGGCGCTACCCACGCCCCCGCCCCCGGACACCTTGTCTTCGTGGGTCATCTTATGCACTGAAAAATACTAGGATTAACCGACTGGGTCAAGAGAGACATTTTTATTTCACAAATTATGATATTAAAATGCCCTTAAATGCTTAGCTTTTCAACGAGGAGGTTGCAAATGATATTGAGCTCGAGAGAAGGCAAACCGTAACAGATTTTCATAAACATGTTGGGATGTTATTTCCTCTACTATTTTGCAATTATGTTAATGATGGAAAACTATCTTAAAAACGTTCGTGTTTCAAACTGGCCAAAAGTAAAAGTCGCAAGGCACGGATAGTATAAAGACGAATATTCGTATTTTATAAAGTTGCATTATAGATACTTTGTTCTGTCAAAGTGAATCATTGGTAGAATAACAGACTGAAAACCACCAAAGAACGTCAGTTAAACCCTTCGTTTGTCATTCGTAGCGTAGTCGGAAGTTCAATGAAACAATAGCGGGAGCTTAAATGTCAACAGTCAAGTGATGTGCGCAACAAAAGCAAGTGTTGATAAGAGCTTAATCTAATGGCTCGGAAGTTAAGCCAAAACAAAGCAGGTTAGTAGATATCTGGGACTTGTACACACAGGGAAGGGGTTGAGTGCTATGCAGTCGCGTACGTACTCATTAAACCAAGGTCCGCTTTATGATTTTAGAGGTACAATTTGGTCACTCAGCAAAAGCTATGAATAATTACACAAAATTATGACATTTTCCAAGTGTTGTCATTTTAAAGGACTCGCCCCATTGCGTAAAGCAATATGTATAAAAATGAAATGAGTAATGACTTGACTTATCCTATAAGCACAATATTAAAAAAAATAGTTGAAATACTTATGGTATCATCCAGTTGTGGCTTGGTTACAAGTTAATTATCTATTTTAATGTGCGATAGTCATCTATTAATTACACATGTCCACGTACAGGACCTTCGTTTTTGCATATTACCATCCTAAAGGGCATTTTCTTGGTCCCGAGAAACACGCTATTCGCCGGCGGAATCGGTTATTCATAGCCCCTTAAATTTAAATACTTAGATTATCGTGGAAATGTTATAACCTAATACCTTCGACTTAGAACTTTACCGCCACAGATGCCTCACTCGCCTCACTGTATTTTACGTTTTACCTACTTTTTTTTTTTTTTTGGTAAAATTTAGAGATGGGGATATGTAACCATTTCCCGATATTAAGTTTATAGAATCAGTCTGAGGCAAAAGCTCCTACACTTCATTTTTACTTTCGTTTAATGTATAAACATTGATAATCTGTGTTGTAGTAAATTACATGACACTTGCAATAATTGTAATATTACATTTGTAATAATACAATTGTACTTCATTTTAATGAAGCTGCAGATTACATTGCCCTGGTTTCTACCAAGGCTACAAAACATTGCTGTTGATCTATCGTTTAATACGTTCTGTGTAAGAAGTAATCGTGTAGGACAAGGGTAGGCAACCTATGACACGAGTATTATCGTCTGGTACGCGAGCTTATTTTGGATGATGGTAGATATAAAATACCTAACATATCTAAATATTGTGAAGTGATGTGCCATTTTAAGCAACATTTTTTCAATCGGCGTCTCAAAATGGGCAAAAAGCACGTATTATCTTCTTGAAGGTAATATTTCATGTTCGAGTAGTGTTATTGGTAGCATTGCTTTCTGTTGTCTTTACACGACCGTTCATAGCGGAGGGTTACCAAAGCTTCTAGTCACCATTTGTGATACTACGAGCGCTTCAGTAAAGTAGTTATCGTACCGCACAACAGATAGCGCAGCGAGAGAATCAGTACACTGTGGGAAGGAATGTGCCAAATTCTCTAAGGCCCTCTCGTCGTGATAATAACTTTTTCGAAATGAAATAAACTATTATGCTACTTCACTTCACTTTATAAATAAGATATAATACGGAATTGTTACACCAAAGAAAAAAGGCATTATCCTCCATTGGTGGGAACAGGAGGCCACTATCGTAACTATAAGTTTTCGAAAATATTTGAAACTATATGGTTGATATTCTAAATCCTTTGTCTCCAATTTTGTGAATTCAACTGTTTCTTCAAACCGCCTGTTGGCGATATTGTTGACTCGTATACGTTCAATCGTTGGATCACGCACACTTTTGCAATCTTGTTCCAGACTCTGGGGAAATGCAGAAAATTCCCCACTACGAACCTAGAATCAAACCCGGGACCACTCACACAGCAGGCAGGTGCTCTACCGACTGCGCTACGATGCCAGTTTGTCTTTTGTTGCCCGTTCCTCCTAACCTCATCTAGCATTAGTTCCACACATTTTCCCGTTTTATGATTTTAGAGGTACAATTTGGTCACTCAGCAAGAGCTATGAATAATTACACAAAATTATGTCATTTTTCAAGTGTTGTCATTTTAAAGGACTCGCTCCATTGCGTAAAGCAGTAGGTATAAAAACGAAATGAGTAATGACTTGACTTACCATTTAAGCACAATATTAAAAAAAATAGTTGAAATACTTAAGGTATCATCCCGTTGTGGCTTGGTTACAAGTTAATTATCTATTTTCATGTGCGATAGTCATCTATTAATTACACATGTCCACGTACAGGACCTTCGTTTTTGCATATTACCATCCTAAAGGGCATTTTCTTGGTCCCGAGAAACACGCTATTCGCCGGCGGAATCGGTTATTCATAGCCCCTTAAATTGAAATACTTAGATTATCGTGGAAATGTTATAACCTAATACCTTCGACTTAGAACTTTGCCGCCACAGATGCCTCACTCGTTTTTAGAAAATTACCATAATTCTTCACTGTTGTACCTTACTTCGTCACTCAAAGAAATTAATCGTGGTCCAATAGAGTGATTATCGACATTATTAAACATCTAACTGCATAAATTAGCTCCACCCTCATTACGCTCCAGGTGCATTTCTGAACTTATAGTTAACCTTTAAGGCTTTAATTTTAGAGTTGTAGTGGTATTCCGTAAAGAGGTTAACGGAATTTCTGTTTCCAAGTTCTTTGATATGTATTCTATGTCTTTCTGTTGTCACTGGGGTATTTCTTAGCAAAACATGCAATTTATTTTGCATTTTTTCATCAAGAACTATATTTCGTTTCCCCAAACCTACTCACGAGGTTACGAACTGTTTGAGTGTGAGGTGCACAAACAGCAGGAACCGATCTAGAAGTCAATGTCTCATTCTTCTGCAAGAGTTTGTCTCATAAGAATAACAAATGAAGAACTTGTGTCCTAATGTCCTCGAACGTTCTGGCAGTAAAAGCATTGACACACTGCAACAATGAAATACTCGTATGTAGGTCCCGTATTGATCAATCTCTGAACAGCACAGTTTACATCGGGAGAGGCCAGGCTGTACCACGCTCCTGCCCTTATATATGCTCGTCCTCAACACTTGCTTAGCGTATGACGTCACCGCTCCATGTAAGTATTGCTGTAATGTTAAGTCATATCGACGAAGAATTAAATGGATTGAATGATGCTCAAATCAACCCAGGTTCCATAGAACTTAGAGTTACCCGACAGTCATCTTTCAGGATCATTGAAACCCAGGTAAAAACCTTATCCAGGTAACACGCCCTGATCGAGATTCGAATTCGGGAACTCTTGAACGTGAAGCAGACACGCTACCATTTGCGCTGCTGAGGCGGGCGGAGTTGTTTGAGGCGTACGTGAGCAGTAATGTAGGAAAGACTGGAAATAAGGTCTTAAGATGTTACAGTGAGAAACAACTCGTTGACCGGGTTCTTTTAACGTTGATTTTGAATAACTATTAATAACACTGTTACTTCCTCATGCTTACCTCCAGACTCTTTGGATGCCAGGGAAAGAGTCCTATTAAAAATGTTGTCCAGCTCCAGCTGGTAATTCAACTCGAGGCCGCCGGGTTCTTCTTCTTCAGCAAATTTCCCTTCTCTTTCTCTACTTACACCCCCGAGGACTTACAAGCCAATGACTTGAGTCAGGAGTCTCTCGAGAGGCAGCATTATTTGGATGCCCCATGCCTGGCACGGCAATGAAGAGAGGAAATTAAATGTATTGCTGAGAAGATTTACAAGAAAATTTGCGGATCATATTACGCAATCCAACACCCGCGAGAAAATATACGTTCACATTGTTCGGGTTTGAACCCGAGTACTCTGGAATACGAATCATTTGGTTGCGTGGTGCCACCCTCACTGGGTGGACTTCTTGGTTGAAAGGACAAAATCCGACACGCGAAGTTAAAGACATTCCTAATAACGCCGGCTCTTGTAGCGTACCTGCTAGAGCAACCAGCGCTCTAGCGCTCTGCCGCATAGAGGAGCGTGGGTTCGAGTCCCGCATTGGGCATGGGTATTTATGTGTATATGTATAAAACGTATTGAAGACAAACAGTCGTGAAACGGAAACAATACACAACTGTAAAAGAAAGGGAAAATGTTAGGTAGACATTTTTGATTAGTTCTAAAAATAACTATTACTTATCCTTTTAAATAGTCACCTAACTACTAAATTATTTAGAGTACGGGAGTTGCAGATTTTTCAATTTAACGTCTTAAATATGGAATTCCTTTTAAGACATGGTGTGTATGCCGTTCAACTGGTTATGCTCAATGCTGACCCTAAACTTAAATCTCAAAGTACTTTTTGATTTTGCTAAACTGTTTATTGTTCATTTTTGTTAAATATATTTTGTGGAATACTTCCGCTCGTGTAACAAAGCCCATTTAAGTCATAAGTTGCATGCAAAATGTTATGTACTGTAAACGACATGACCCATAACCGCAGTAATATTTCCTCTACGTTAACCCTAACATTTTTGTCTCGGTTCATGTTTGCCGCGTTTGGTTCTATATTCTACCGCTAGGGTCCGCGGCATATGCTCATACTTCCCTTGAATGCTGATTTAAGTGGTTATGCATAATGAATTCCAAGGGGCGTTTCTCTACTTGTGTGAACGTCCGCTAACTTCGTAATGCGGTAAGTCTAATGGGATCAATTAGCTTTTTGATTATACCACCTCAAGTTTTCAATTTGCAGATAATATGAGCTTCAAAATGTTCAAATGAACCTGTTGTCTAAAACTAGAGACAGTGTTAATATTAATTAATATTGTCAATACTTACGTAATAGTTTATCTCGTAATTGCTTTATAACTCCTGTTACTGCGTTGCATCTCTTTGCGTATGCAATTTATGGTTGTCCTCTTATCCGTGATAAAATTACCTTTAGTGCATGATGCAACCACAGTTATAAATTGTGGTGCACTTAATACCTATTTATGTGTAATATTTATGAAAATGTTATATATTTCTTTTTTATTATTAGATGTTGTTCAAGTTTGTTTTTGTTGTTCATATTCACCTTGTAATTTTAGATAAACTGTGTGAATGGTTAAAGGTCCCATGCATGTGCTTTCTTATGTAAATGAGGAAGAAAGCTTATTTAAATAAGGAAATTGCCTTTATTCTACCGTTTAGAAGTAGTTGTCAGCAATAAGAAAGCGAGCAACTTACCTACTCACTCTTAAAACTTTCTCTACTAAGTACTTATAGTAAATAGGAAAGTATTGTATTCCACCCTAAAGAAATTTGATGTCGAGTTGTCACCGGACATATATGTATATTTGAGGTCCTCATGCATCAAATAATTTTTAGGAATAACACTTATGGGTGCTCGTGTGTGTCTGTTAAAAACCAAATTTGATATTAAAATTCAGTGTCTTGCAAGGATTCAACAAGATTTTCAGGAAAATCCACCAATCCCAAACTATTTTACGTGGAACATTCTTTAAAAATATAAATTGTCTCAAATATGTCAGAAACGACCTTGAGCAAAATACTATATATTTAATATATTTTCATGGTTAAGCAGCCACGCTTTTAACGATAACTGTGACGCGTCACACGGCGCAAACCAAGACACCGCCCCCGGACACCTTTACCACGTGGGTCATCTTATGCACTGAAAAATACTAGGATCAACGACTGGGTCAAGAGAGTCATTTTTATTTCACAAATTATGATATTAAAATGCCCTTAAATGCTTAGCTTTTCAACGAGGAGGTTACAAATGATATTGAGCTCGAAAGAAGGCAGACCGTAACAGATTTTCATAAACATGTTGGGATGTTATTTATATCCTTTACTATTTTGCAATTATGTTAATGATGGAAAACTATCTTATAAACTTTCGTTGTTCAAACTGGCCAAAAGTAAAAGTCGCAAGGCACGGACGATTATTCGTATTTTATAAAGCTGCATATAGATACCTTGTTCTGTCAAAGTGAATCATTGGTAGACTAACAGAGTGAAAACCACCAAAGTACGTCAGCCAATCCCTTCGTTTGCCATTCCTAGCGTAGTCGGAAGGACAATGAAACAATAGCGGGAGTTGGCTCGCCCCGTAGCTCAGGTGGTAGAGCACCTGCTTGCCGTGCTAGGGGTCCCGGGTTCGATTCCCGGCGGTGGGGAAGGGGATTTTCCTCCGACCATGATAATTCCCCATCTGGAAGTATGAATGAGAGTATGACTGTGTATGTGATCTAATGATTAAAACTTAACGAATACGGGTTAACAACTTCAGGATGTTCTCAAAGGAGAACGGCCGCCGATATGACCATTGTAGTTGAAGGCGGGGTATAAATGGAACAAGTAAAAAAAAACACAAAAAAAAAACGGGAGCTTAAATGTCAACAGTCAAGTGATGTGCGCAACAAAAGCATGTGTTGATAAGAGCTTAATCTAATGGCTCGGAAGTTAAGTCAAAACAAAAGAGGTTAGTAGATATCTGCGACTTGTATGTACACACAGGGAAGGGGTTGAGTACTCATAAAACCAAGGTCACGGACAACGTTAATCTATCAAATGCAGTCACGCGACGGATGGTGTTGTGGAATACATTGCACATTTATTCATTAATTATACAAAACAAGCTTATCTTATACAGATATATAAATATAAAAAATAATCATTAATGTTTACAATGTGCACAGTGAATAAAAAGTTAACTTGTGAGAATATTACATTACATCTGAGTATATACATGCACTACAGTCCGTCCCATACTCGTACGATCTGTCTTTTCGTCTATGCAAGCTGTTGTCGGACACGGAATTTCTAATATCCTGAAGAACGTCTTCGTAGCACAGTTTTAGTTATTCCTAGCGTATTGTGGCCCGGATGGCAATAATTTTTCCTGTATATTTTTCTTTAATCTGCTTGAAGTAACTATTTTCTTCTTTTCAGAATGGAATGGTTACTACCATCATTATGTTGCATAGATCATAACAAAAGCTACTGTGTCTGCCTACAGTCCAGCCGTTGTATCTCCGGCTCTGACGTTTTGCGATTGCAAGAGGCGGAGGGGGAACGTTAATAGTACCACTATACAGTAATAAGCAATTCAAAACATATGCTCAAAATTATCTTTAGAATAAAAATATAGTAGTATATTAGCTTTAAAACGCTGAATTACAACTTGTAATATCATTACCGTGCAAGATATTTATTACAACACCACTCTATTCGAATATTCCGTTCACACCTTTCACACACACTAACTGCATCTGTTGGTAGTATTGGGAGTCCTTACATCCGATGTTGTGGTCAGGAAGTTAAAATTTCTGCTAGCGCCAATCAGCATTGTCGCTGCTAGGCGTGGCTCCCGAACCCAACACCGTGTTGCCAGCTTAAATCTGTTGAGCCACGTGGCTTTAGCTGCTTGCGCTGGTGAACTTTCTTTAGTGTATTTTGCGTGCGTGAATTCCGATTTTTAGTGTTCGTAAGTCCTATTATTATCGCTGTTATAATGATATGGCTACTGGTTCGTGTAATATGCAAATACGTGAAAGATTTAAAATACGCATTGTTCCTCTGGTTGAAATTCCCACTAAAGAACTGGTAACTGCCTGCTTCCTGCTTCTCGAGAAATTTCAGAGCCGGGGATAGAGCGGCCGAACTGTACATTAACGTTAGATGCTGAAGGCACATTTTCCTCTCTGTTTTCCTTTTTACCAACAGCACGAGTTGATGACTTCCTCAGTTGACGATCAATACCTCATGCACAACACAACGAATTTTAGGCTGAATTCCGGGCCCTAATAAAGACTTGTATATTTTGGAATAGCATCTCTTCATTCTGCATGAATTTTCCGTGACTGGTAAATTGTAAGGTACACAATCTTACTACACAAGAATTAGATCACGTGAAACCTTTTTCAAGCAAATCTTTTCTATATTCCTGTTATTTGTTTGAATTTACAAATACGTGTATTTTTCTCAAGCAGCCACTCGTAATTGTCTCAAAATCGAAATCTTAAAATAATCACATAGCAAACAGCTCTTAAACTGTTTGACTATCGCTTAAAGCCTACTAAATTTTGTGCTCTCCTGCAGATAAATATCTTTATTAACATAAAAATTTTATAAGATTAACGTTTGCGAGATTTGGGAAAGCCATATGAGCGCATCGCATCAGATTTTAAATAAGAAATAAATCAGTGAATTTCAAGAGAATACTCTTTTTTTTTAAATTGCGCAAGCAAGAGGATTGGCGCCAAACCATGAGCAGTAGCGAAATGACCGAAAAAAATTGTAAGTCCTTTCAAACGTATTCGCTACCATCGTATACGTTAGCTTTTATTTGAAACGAAGCATCTCCTTACAATCGTGCATCATTGGTGTTTAGCTTCACAGACCTTACGGCTCGATTTCCAGCTTAGATCCCTCAATGTCATTGACGATTTAAGTTTTTCCTCTCTCTCTCTCTCTCTCTCTCTCTCTCTCTCTCTCTCTCTCTCTCTCTCTCTCTCTCTCTCTCTCTCTCTCTCTCTCTCTCTCTCTCTCTCTCTCTCTCTCTCTCTCTCTCTCTCTCTCTCTCTCTCTCTCTCTCTCTTCTCTAAAAACAGCACAGCAATAAAGGCCAAATTTACCTGACAATTTCTTGCACCAAGTAGCAACATTTACTGTATTTTACGTTTTACCTATTTTTTTTTTGTGTTAAAATTTAGAGATGGGGATATGTAACCATTTCCCGATATTAAGTTTATAGAATCAGTCTGAGCCAAAAGCTACTACACTTCATTTTTACTTTCGTTTAATGTATAGACATTTCTAATCTGTGTTGTAGTTAATTACATGACACTTGCAATAATTGTAATATTACATTTGTAATAATACAATTGTGCTTCATTTAAATGAAGCTGCAGATTTCATTGCCCTGGTTTCTACCAAGGCTACAAAACACTGCTGATCTATCGTTTAACAAGTACCGCGTAAGAAGTAATCGTGTAGGACAAGGGTAGGCAACCTATGACACGAGTATTATCGTCTGGTACGCGAGCTCGTTTTGGATGATGGTAGATATAAAATACCTAACATATCTAAATATTGTGAAGTGATGTGCCATTTTAAGCAACATATTTGCAATCGGCGTGTGAAAATGGGCAAAAAGCACGTATTATCTACTTGAAGGTAATATTTCATGTTCGAGTAGTGTTATTGGTAGCATTGCTTTCTGTTGTCTTTACACGACCGTTCATAGTGGAGGGTTACCAAAGCTTCTAGTCACCACGTGTGATACTACGAGCGCTTCAGTAAAGTAGTTAGTGTACCGCACAACAGATAGCGCAGCGAGAGATTCAATACACTGAAGGAAGGAATTGTGCGAAATACTCTAAGGCCCTCTCGTCGTGAAAATAACTTTTTCGAAATGAAATAAACTATTATGCTACTTCACTTTATAAATAAGATATAATACGGAATTGTTACACCAAAGAAAAAAGACATTATCCTCCATTGGTGAGAACAGGAGGCCACTATCGTAACTATAAGTTTTCGAAAATATTTCAAACTATATTGCTATAATTCTTATTTTTTTGGCAATGATTTTTTGAAATCAACTGTTTCATACAGTTGCGTGGTACATCTATTCATTTATTAACATGCATTCAAATAAATAATGTGTAGATGTTGGGCTAAAATAGAATCCTGAGGCTACTTATAACAAATATATATTTCACGATTTGGTATTAGGATGAAAACTACCTTTTGCTGTTCTCTCTTTTTTATTTTTTTGTTTTATTTGTTCCATTGCCTTAAACTGCGATGGTCATAGCGGCGGCCGGTTTTTTTTTTTTTTTTTTTTTTGAGCACACCGCCTATTGGCGATGTTGTTGACTCCTATACGTTCAATCGTTGGATCACGCAACCTTTCGCACTCTTATACCAGACTCTGGGGGAAATGGAGAAAATTCTCACTACCTACCTGGAATCAAACCCGGTACGCCTCGCACAGCAGGCAGGTGCTCTACCGACTGAGCTACGACGCCAGTTTGTCTTTTGTTGCCCGTTCCTCCTAACCTCATCTAGCCTTAGTTCCACACATTTTCCCGTTTTATGATTTTAGAGGTACAATTTGGTCACTCAGCAAAAGCTATGAATAATTACACAAAATTATGTCATTTTCCAAGTGTTGTCATTTTAAAGGACTCGCTCCATTGCGTAAAGCAGTATGTATAAAAATGAAATGAGTAATACTTGACTTATCTAATAAGCACAATATTAAAAAAAAAGTTGAAATACTTATGGTATCATCAAGTTGTGGCTTGGTTACAAGTTAATTATCTATTTTAATGTGCGATAGTCATCTATTAATTACACATGTCCACGTACAGGACCTTCGTTTTTGCATATTACCATCCTAAAGGGCATTTTCTTGGTCCCGAGAAACACGCTATTCGCCGGCGGAATCGGTTATTCATAGCCCCTTAAATTGAAATACTTAGATTATCGTGGAAATGTTAAAACCTAATACCTTCGACTTAGAACTTTGCCGCCACAGATGCCCCACTCGTTTTTAGAAAATTACCATAATTCTTCACGGTCGTACCTTACTTCGTCACTAAAAGAAATTAACCGTGGTTCAATAGAGTGATTATCGACATTATTAAACATCTAACTGCATAAATTAGCTCCACCCTCATTATGCTCCAGGTGCATTTCTGAACTTATAGTTAACCTTTAAGGCTTTAATTTTAGAGTTATAGTGGTATTCCGAAAAGAGTTTCACGGAATTTCTGTTTCCAAGTTCTTTGATATTTATTCTATGTCTTTCTGATGTCACTGGGGTATTTCTTAGCAAAACATGCAATTTATTTTGGATTTTTTATCAAGAACTATATTTCGTTTCCCCAAACCTACTCACGAGGTTACGAACTGTTTGAGTGTGAGGTGCACAAACAGCAGGAACCGATGTATAAGTCAATGTCTCATTCTTCTGCAAGAGTTTGTCTCATAAGAATAACAAATGATGAACCTGTGTCCTAATGTACTCGACCGTTCTGGCAGTTATAGCATTGACACACTGCAACAATGAAATCCTCGTATGTAGGTCCCGTATTGATCAATCTCTGAACAGCACAGTTTACATCGGGAGAGGCCAGGCTGTACCACGCTCCTGACCTTATATATGCTCGTCCTCAACACTGGCTTAGCGTGTGACGTCGCCACTCCATGTAAGTATTGCTGTAACGTTAAGTCATATCGACGAAGAATTAAATGGATGGAATGATGTTCAAATCAACCCAGGGTCCATAGAGCTTAGAGTTACCCGACAGTCATCTTTCAGGATCAGGGAAAACCCAGGTAAAAACCTTATCCAGGTAACTCGCCCTGATCGAGATTCGAGCTCGGGAAATCTTGAACGTGAAGCAGACACGCTACCATTTGCGCTGCCGAGGCGGGCGGAAGTAGTTTGAGGCGCACGTGAGTAGTAATGTAGGTAGGAAAGACTGGAAATAAGGTCTTAAGATGTTACAGTGAGAAACAACTCGTTGACCGGGTTCTTTTAACGTTGATGTTGAATAACTTTTAATAACACTGTTACTTCCTCATGCTTACCTCCAGACTCTTTGGATGCCAGGGAAAGAGTCCAATTAAAAATGTTGTCCCGCTCCAGCTGGTAATTCAACCTGAGGCCGCCGATTTCTTCTTCTTCAGCAAATTTCCCTTCTCTTTCTCTACTTACACCCCCGAGGACTTACAAGCCAATGACTTGGGTCAGGAGTCTCTCGAGAGGCAGCATTATTTGGATGCCCCATGCCTGGCACGGCAATGCAGAGAGGAAATTAAATGTATTGCTGAGAAGATTTACAAGAAAATTCGCGGATCATATTACTCAATCCAACACCCGCCAGAAAATATACGTTCACATTGTTCGGGTTAGAACCCGAGTACTCTGGAATACGAATCATTTGGTTGCGTGGTGCCACCTTCACTCGGTGGACTTCTTGGTTGAAAGGACAAAATCCGACACGCGAAGTTAAAGACACTCCTAATAACACCGGCTCTTGTAGCGTACCTGCTAGAGCAACCAGCGCTCTAGCGATCTGCCGCATAGAGGAGCGTGGGTTCGAGTCCCGCATTGGGCATGTGTATTTATGTGTATATGTATAAAACGTATTGAAAACAAACAGTCATCAAACGGAAACAATACACCACTGTAAAAGAAAGGGAAAATGTATGTATATAGATAGACATTTTTGATTAGTTCTAAAAATAACTATTACTTATACTTTTAAATAGTCACCTAACTACTAAATTATTTAGAGTACGGGAGTTGCAGATTTTTCAATTTATCGTCTTAAATATGAAATTCCTTTTATGACATGTTGTGTATGCCGTTCAACTGGTTATGCTCAATGCTGACCCTAAACTTAAATCTCAAAGTATATTTTGATTTTGCTAAACTGTTTATTGTAAATTTTTGTTAAATATATTTTGTGGAATATTTCCGCTCGTGTAACAAAGCTCATTTCAGCAATAAGTTGCATGCAAAATGTTATGTACTGTAAACGACATGACCCATAACCGCAGTAATATTTCCTCTACGTTAGCCCTAACATTTTTGTCACGGTTGATGTTTGCCTCGTTTGGTTCTATATTCTACCGCTAGGGTCCGCGGCATATGCTCAAACTTCCCTTGACTTGTGATTTAAGTGGTTATGCATAGTGAATTCCGCTAACTTGATTATACCACCTCAAGTTTTCAATTTGCAGATAATATGAGCTTCAAAATGTTCAAATGAACCTGTTGTCTAAAACTAGAGACAGTGTTAATATTAATTAATATTGTCAATACTTACGTAATAGTTTATCACGTAATTGCTTTTTAACTCCTGTTACTGCGTTGCATCTCTTTGCGTATGCAATTTATGGTTGTCCTCTTATCCGTGATAAAATTACCTTAATGCATGATGCAACCACAGTTATAAATTGTGGTGCACTTAATACCTATTTATGTGTAATATTTATGAAAATGTTATATATTTCTTTTTTATTATTAGATGTTGTTCAAGTTTGTTTTTATTGTTCATATTCACCTTGTAATTTTAGATAAACTGTGTGAATGGTTAAAGGTCCCATGCATGTGCTTTCTTATGTAAATGAGGAAGAAAGCTGATTTAAATAAGGAAATTGCTTTTATTCTACGGTTTAAAAGTAGTTGTCAGCAATAAGAAAGCGAGCAACTTACCTACTCACTCTTGAGACTTTCTCTACTACGTACTTATAGTAAATAGGAAAGTATTGTATTCCACACCAAAAAATTTGATATCGAGTTGTCACCGGACATATATGTATATTTGAGGTCCTCGTGCATAGAATAATTTTTAGGAATAACACTTATGGGTGCTCGTGTGTGTGTTAAAAACCAAATTTGATATTAAAATTCAGTGTCTTTCAAGGATTCAACAAGATTTTCAGGAAAATCCATCAATCCCAAACTATTTTTCGTGGAACATTCTTTAAAAATATAAATTTTCTCAAATATGTCACAAATGACCTTGAGCAAAACACTATATATTTATAATATTTTCATGGTTAAGCAGCCACGCTTTTATCGATAACTGTGACGCGTCACACGGCGCTCCCCACGCCCCCGCCCCCGGACACTTTCACCACGTGGGTCATCTTATACACTGAAAAATACTAGGATTAACCGACTGGGTCAAGAGAGCCATTTTTATTTCACAAATTATGATATTAAAATGCCCTTAAATGCTTAGCTTTTCAACGAGGAGGTTGCAAATGATATTGAGCTCGAAAGAAGGCAGACCGTAACAGATTTTCATAAACATGTTGGGATGTTATTTCCTCTACTATTTTGCAATTATGTTAATGATGGAAAACTATCTTAAAAACGTTCGTGTTTCAAACTGGCCAAAAGTAAAAGTCGCAAGGCACGGATAGTATAAAGACGAATATTCGTATTTTATAAAGTTGCATTATAGTTACTTTGTTCTGTCAAAGTGAATCATTGGTAGACTAACAGACTGAAAATCACCAAAGAACGTCAGTTAAAACCCTCGTTTGTCATTCGTAGCGTAGTCGGAAGGTCAATGAAACAACAGCAAGAGCTAAAATGTCGAAAGTCAAGTGATGTGGGCAACAAAAGCAAGTGTTGATAACAGCTTAATCTAATGGCTCGGAAATTAAGCCAAAACAAAACAGGTTAGTAGATATCTGCGACTTGTATGTACACACATGGAAGGGGTTGAGTACTCATAAAACCAAGGTCACGAACAACGGTAATCTATCAAATGCAGTCACACGACGGATGGTGTTATAGAATACATTGCACATTTATTCATTAATTATACAAAACAAGCTTATCTTATACAAATATAGGAATATCAAAAAAATCATTAATGTTTACAATGTGCACAGTGATTAAAAGCTAACTTGTGAGAATATTACATTACATCTGAGTATATACATGCGCTACAATCCTTCCCATACTCGTACGATCCGTCGTTTCGTCTATGCAAGCTGTTGTCGGACACGGAATTTCAAATATCCTGAAGAACGTCGTCGTAGCACAGCTTTAGGTATTCCTAGCGTATTGTGAGCCCGGATGGCAATAATTTGTCCTGTATATGTTTCTATAATCTGCTTGAGGTAACTATTTTCTTCTTTTCAGAATGGGATGGTTACTACCATCATTATGTTGCATAGATCATAACAAAAGCTACTGTGTCTGCCTACAGTCCAGCCGTTGTATCTCCGGCTCTGACGTTTTGCGATTGCAAGAGGTGGAGGGGGAACGTTAATAGTACCACTATACAGTAATAAGCAATTCAAAACATATGCTCAAAATTATATTTAGAATAAAAATATAGTAGTATATTAGCTTTAAAACGCTGAAATACAACTTGCAATTTCATTACCGTGCAAGATATTTATTACAACACCACTCTATTCGAATATTCCGTTCACAGCTATCACACACACTAACTGCATCTGTTGGTAGTATTGGGAGTCCTTACATCCGATGTTGTGGTCAGGAAGTTAAAATTTCTGCTAGCGCCAATCAGCATTGTCGCTGCTAGGCGTGGCTCCCGAACCCAACACCGTGTTGCCAGCTTAAATTTGTTTGAGCCACGTGGCTTTAGCTGCTTGCGCTGTTGAACTTTCTTTAGTATATTTTGAGTGCGTGAATTCCGATTTTTAGTGTTCGTAAGCCCTATTATTATCGCTATTATAATGATATGGCTACTGGTTCGTGTAATACGCAAATACGTGAAAGATTTAAAATACGCATTGTTCCTCTGGTTGAAATTCCCGCTAAAGAACTGGTAACTGCCTGCTTCCTGCTTCTCGAGAAATTTCAGAGCCGGGAATAGAGCGGCCGAACTGTACATTAACGTTAGATGCTGAAGGCACATTTTCCTCTCTGTTTTCCTTTTTACCAACAGCACGAGTTGATGACTTCCTCAGTTGACGATCAATACCTCATGCACAACACAACGAATTTTAGGCTGAATTCCGGGCCCTAATAAAGACTTGTATATTTTGGAATAGCATCTCTTCATTCTGCATGAATTTTCCGTGACTGGTAAATTGTAAGGTACACAATCTTACTACACAAGAATTAGATCACGTGAAACCTTTTTCAAGCAAATCTTTTCTATATTCCTGTTATTTGTTTGAATTTACAAATACTGATATTTTTCTCAAACAGCCACTCGTAATTGTCTCAAAATCGAAATTTTAAAATAATCACATAGCAAATAGCTCTTAAACTATTTGACTATCGGTTAAAGCCTACTAAATGTTGTGCTCTCCTGCAGATAAATATCTTTATTAACATAAAAATTTTATAAGATTAACGTTTGCGAGATTTGGGAAAGCCATATGAGCGCATCGCATCAGATTTTGAATAAGAAATAAATCAGTGAATTTCAAGAGAATACTCTTGTTTTTTTTAAATTGCGCAAGCAACAGGAGTGGCGCCAAACCATGGGCAGTAGCGAAATGACCGAAAAAATATTGTAAGTCCTTTCAAACGTATTCGCTACCATCGTATACGTTAGCTTTTATTTGAAACGAAGCATCTTCTTATAATCGTGCATCATTGGTGTTTAGCTTCACAGACCTTACGGCTCGATTTCCAGCTTAGATCCCTCATTGTCATTGACGATTTAAGTTCCCCCCCCCCTCTCTCTCTCTCTCTCTCTCTCTCTCTCCTCTTCTCTTCTCTAAAACAGCACAGCAATAAAGGCCAGATTTACCTGACATATTTTTTGCACCAAGTAGCAACATTTACTGTATTTTACGTTTTACCTATTTTTTTTTTTTTTTTTTTTGTTAAAATTTAGAGATGGGGATATGTAACCATTTCCCGATATTAAGTTTATAGAATCAGTCTGAGCCAAAAGCTACTACACTTCATTTTTACTTTCGTTTAATATATAAACATTTCTAATCTGTGTTGTAGTTAATTGCATGACACTTGCAATAATTGTAATATTACATTTGTAATAATACAATTGTGCTTCATTTTAATGAAGCTGCAGATTTCATTGCCCTGGTTTCTACCAAGGCTACAAAACACTGCTGATAATCTATCGTTTAATAAGTACTGCGTAAGAAGTAATCGTGTAGGACAAGGGTAGGCAACCTTTGACACGAGTATTATCGTCTGGTACGCGAACTCGTTTTGGATGATGGTAGATATAAAATACCTAACATATCTAAATATTCTGAAGTGATGTGCAATTTTAAGCAACATATTTGCAATCGGCGTGTCAAAATGGGCAAAAAGCACGTATTATCTACTTGAAGGTAATATTTCATGTTCGAGTAGTGTTATTGGTAGCATTGCTTTCTGTTGTCTTTACAGGTCCGTTCATAGTGGAGGGTTACCAAAGCTTCTAGTCACCATTTGTGACACTACGAGCGCTTCAGTAAAGTAGTTAGTGTACCGCACAACAGATAGCGCAGCGAGAGAATCAATACACTGAAGGAAGGAATGTGCGAAATACTCTAAGGCCCTCCTGTCCTGATAATAACTTTTTTGAAATGTAAATAAACTATTATGCTACTTCACTTCACTTAATACATAAGATATAATACGGAATTGTTACACCAAAGAAAAAAGACATTATCCTCCATTGGTGAGAACAGGAGGCCACTATCGTAACTATAAGTTTTCGAAAATATTTCAAACTATATTGTTGTAATTTTTAATTCCCCTTCAGTCATTGATTTTTTGAAATCAACTGTTTCATACAGTTGCGTGGTACATATATTCATTTATTAACATGTATTCAAATAAATAATGTGTAGATGTTGGGCTAAAATAGAATCCTGGAGCTACTAATAACAAATATATATTTCACGATTTGCTATTAGGATGAAAACTACCCTTTTGCTCTTCTCTCTTTTATTTTTTTTGTTTTATTTGTTCCATTGCCTTAAACTGCGATGGTCATAGCGGCGGCCGTTTTTTTTTTTTTTTCTTTTTTGGAGCACACCGCCTATTGGCGATGTTGTTGACTCCTATACGTTCAATCGTTGGATCACGCAGCCTTTCGCACTCTTATACCAGACTCTGGGGGAAATGGAGAAAATTCTCCACTACCAACCTGGAATCAAACCCGGTACGCCTCGCACAGCAGGCAGGTGCTCTACCGACTGAGCCTCGACGCCAGTTTGTCTTTTGTTGCCCGTTCCTCCTAACCTCATCTAGCCTTAGTTCCACACATTTTCCCGTTTTATGATTTTAGAGGTACAATTTGGTCACTCAGCAAAAGCTATGAATAATTACACAAAATTATGTCATTTTCCAAGTGTTGTCATTTTAAAGGACTCGCTCCATTGCGTAAAGCAGTATGTATAAAAATGAAATGAGTAATGACTTGACTTATCTAATAAGCAAAATATTAAAAAAAAATAGTTGAAATACTTATGGTATCATCAAGTTGTGGCTTGGTTACAAGTTAATTAACTATTGTAATGTGCGATAGTCATCTATTAATTACACATGTCCACGTACAGGACCTTCGTTTTTGCATATTACCATCCTAAAGGGCATTTTCTTGGTCCCGAGAAACACGCTATTCGCCGGCGGAATCGGTTATTCATAGCCCCTTAAATTGAAATACTTAGATTATCGTGGAAATGTTATAACCTAATACCTTCGACTTAGAACTTTGCCGCCACAGATGCCTCACTCGTTTTTAGAAAATTACCATAATTCTTCACGGTCGTACCTTACTTCGTCACTAAAAGAAATTAATCGTGGTTCAATAGAGTGATTATCGACATTATTAAACATCTAACTGCATAAATTAGCTCCACCCTCATTATGCTCCAGGTGCATTTCTGAACTTATAGTTAACCTTTAAGGCTTTAATTTTAGAGTTATAGTGGTATTCCGAAAAGAGTTTCACGGAATTTCTGTTTCCAAGTTCTTTGATATTTATTCTATGTCTTTCTGATGTCACTGGGGTATTTCTTAGCAAAACATGCAATTTATTTTGGATTTTTTATCAAGAACTATATTTCGTTTCCCCAAACCTACTCACGAGGTTACGAACTGTTTGAGTGTGAGGTGCACAAACAGCAGGAACCGATCTATAAGTCAATGTCTCATTCTTCTGCAAGAGTTTGTCTCATAAGAATAACAAATGATGAACCTGTGTCCTAATGTACTCGACCGTTCTGGCAGTTATAGCATTGACACACTGCAACAATGAAATACTCGTATGTAGGTCCCGTATTGAACAATCTCTGAACAGCACAGTTTACATCGGGAGAGGCCAGGCTGTACCACGCTCCTGACCTTATATATGCTCGTCCTCAACACTTGCTTAGCGTGTGACGTCGCCACTCCATGTAAGTATTGCTGTAACGTTAAGTCATATCGACGAAGAATTAAATGGATGGAATGATGTTCAAATCAACCCAGGTTCCATAGAACTTAGAGTTACCCCACAGTCATCTTTCAGGATCAGGGAAACCCAGGTAAAAAACTTATCCAGGTAACTCGCCCTGATCGAGATTCGAACTCGGGAACTCTTGAACGTGAAGCAGACACGCTACCATTTGCGCTGCCGAGGCGGGCGGAAGTAGTTTGAGGCGTACGTGAGCAGTAATGTAGGAAAGACTGGAAATAAGGTCTTAAGATGTTACAGTGAGAAACAACTCGTTGACCGGGTTCTTTTAACGTTGATGTTGAATAACTTTTAATAACACTGTTACTTCCTCATGCTTACCTCCAGACTCTTTGGATGCCAGGGAAAGAGTCCAATTAAAAATGTTGTCCCGCTCCAGCTGGTAATTCAACCCGAGGCCGCCGCGTTCTTCTTCTTCAGCAAATTTCCCTTCTCTTTCTCTACTTACACCCCCGAGGACTTACAAAGCCAATGACTTGGGTCAGGAGTCTCTCGAGAGGCAGCATTATTTGGATGTCCCATGCCTGGCACGGCAATGCAGAGAGGAAATTAAATGTATTGCTGTGAAGATTTACAAGAAAATTCGCGGATCATATTACTCAATCCAACACCCGCCAGAAAATATACGTTCACATTGTTCGGGTTTGAACCCGAGTACTCTGGAATACGAATCATTTGGTTGCGTAGTGCCACCTGCACTCGGTGGACTTCTTGGTTGAAAGGACAAAATCCGACAGCGAAGTTAAAGACACTCCTAATAACGCCGGCTCTTGTAGCGTACCTGCTAGAGCAACCAGCGCTCTAGCGCTCTGCCGCATAGAGGAGCGTGGGTTCGAGTCCCGCATTGGGCATGGGTATTTATGTGTATATGTATAAAACGTATTGAAAACAAACAGTCATCAAACGGAAACAATACACCACTGTAAAAGAAAGGGAAAATGTATGTATATAGATAGACATTTTTGATTAGTTCTAAAAATAACTATTACTTATACTTTTAAATAGTCACCTAACTACTAAATTATTTAGAGTACGGGAGTTGCAGATTTTTCAATTTAACGTCTTAAATATGAAATTCCTTTTAAGACATGGTGTGTATGCCGTTCAACTGGTTATGCTCAATGCTGACCCTAAACTTAAATCTCAAAGTATATTTTGATTTTGCTAAACTGTTTATTGTTCATTTTTGTTAAATATATTTTGTGGAATATTTCCGCTCGTGTAACAAAGCTCATTTCAGCCATAAGTTGCATGCAATATGTTACGTACTGTAAACGACATGACCCATATCCGCAGTAATATTTCCTCTACGTTAGCCCTAACATTTTTGTCTCGGTTGATGTTTGCCTCGTTTGGTTCTATATTCTACCGCTAGGGTCCGCGGCATATGCTCAAACTTCCCTTGAATGCTGATTTAAGTGGTTATGCATAGTGAATTCCAAGGGGCGTTTCTCTACTTGTGTGAACGTCCGCTAACTTCGTAATGCGGTAAGTCTAATGGGATCAATTAGCTTTTTGATTATACCACCTCAAGTTTTCAATTTGCAGATAATTTGAGCTTTAAAATGTTCAAATGAACCTGTTGTCTAAAACTAGAGACAGCGTTAATATTAATTAATATTGTCAGTACTTACGTAATAGTTTATCACGTAATTGCTTTTTAACTCCTGTTACTGCGTTGCATCTCTTTGCGTATGCAATTTATGGTTGTCCTCTTATCCGTGATAAAATTACCTTTAGTGCATGATGCAACCACAGTTATAAATTGTGGTGCACTTAATACCTATTTATGTGTAATATTTATGAAAATGTTAAATATTTCTTTTTTATTATTAGATGTTGTTCAAGTTTGGTTTTTATTGTTCATATTCACCTTGTAATTTTAGATAAACTGTGTGAATGGTTAAAGGTCCCATGCATGTGCATTCTTATGTAAATGAGGAAGAAAGCTGATTTAAATAAGGAAATTGCCTTTATTCTACGGTTTAAAAGTAGTTGTCAGCAATAAGAAAGCGAGCAACTTACCTACTCACTCTTAAGACTTTCTCTACTACGTACTTATAGTAAATAGGAAATGATTGTATTCCACCCTAAAGAAATTTGATGTCGAGTTGTCACCGGACATATATGTATATTTGAGGTCCTCATGCATAAAATAATTTTTAGGAATAACACTTATGGGTGCTCGTGTGTGTCTGTTAAAAAACAAATTTGATATTATAATTCAGTGTCTTTCAAGGATTCAACAAGATTTTCAGGAAAATCCACCAATCCCAAACTATTTTACGTGGAACATTCTTTAAAAATATAAATTGTCTCAAATATGTCAGAAACGGCCTTGAGCAAAATACTATATATTTAATATATTTTCATGGTTAAGCAGCCACGCTTTTAACGATAACTGTGACGCGTCACACGGCGCTACCCACGACACCGCCCCCGGACACCTTTACCACGTGGGTCATCTTATGCACTGAAAAATACTAGGATCAACGACTGGGTCAAGAGAGTCATTTTTATTTCACAAATTATGATATTAAAATGCCCTTAAATGCTTAGCTTTTCAACGAGGAGGTTACAAATGATATTGAGCTCGAAAGAAGGCAGA